>CAUYPK010019045.1:0-18083 GCA_963574355.1 Loris lydekkerianus
ATCCCAAAACCAGGAAAAGACCCAACAAGAAAAGAAAACTATAGACCAATATCACTAATGAATATAGATGAAAAAATATTCAACAAGATCCTAAAAAACAGAATCCAGAAACACATCAAACAAATTATACATCATGACCAAGTCAGTTTTATCCCAGGATCTCAATGCTGGTTCAATATACGTAAATCTATAAACGTAATTCAGCACATAAACAAATTAAAAAACAAAGACCATATGATTCTCTCAATCGATGCAGAAAAAGCATTTGATAATATCCAGCATCCCTTCGTGATCAGAACACTTAAGAAAATTGGTATAGAAGGGACATTTCTTAAACTGATAGAGGCCATCTACAGCAAACCCAGAACAAATATCATATTGAATGGAAATTGGTATAGATGGGACATTTCTTAAACTGATAGAGGCCATCTACAGCAAACCCACAGCAAATATCATATTGAATGGAGTTAAATTGAAATCATTTCCTCTCAGTTCAGGAACCAGACAAGGCTGCCCACTGTCCCCACTCCTTTTTAACATTGTAATGGAAGTTTTAGCCACCGCAATTAGGGAAGAAAAGGCAATCAAGGGTATTCATATAGGGTCAGAAGAGATCAAACTTTTGCTCTTCGCAGATGATATGATTGTATACCTGGAAAACACTAGGGATTCCACTACAAAACTCTTAGAATTGATTAAGGAATACAGCACCATCTTAGGTTACAAAATCAACATTCATAAGTTGGTAGCCTTTATATATACCAACAACAGTCAAGTTGAAAAAACAGTTAAGGACTCTATCCCATTCACAGTAGAGCCAAAGAACATGAAGTATTTGGGAATCTATCTAACAAAGGACGTGAAAGATCTCTATAAAGAGAACTATGAAACTCTAAGAAAAGAAATAGCTGAAAATGTTAACAAATGGAAAAACATACCATGCTCATGGCTGGGAAGAATCAACATCGTTAAAATGTCCGTACTACCCGAAGCAATATATAATTTTAACACAATCCCTATTAAAGCTCCACTGTCATACTTTAAAGATTTTGAAAAAACAATACTTCGTTTTATATGGAATCATAAAAAACCTCAAATATCCAAGACATTACTCAGAAATAAAAACAAAGCAGGAGGAATCATGCTACCAGACCTCAGACTATACTACAAATCGATAGTGATGAAAACAGCATGGTACTGGCACAAAAACAGAGAAGTAGATGTCTGGAACAGAATAGAGAACCAAGAGATGAATCCAGCTACTTACCACTATTTAATCTTTTACAAGCCAATTAAAAACATTCAGTGGGGAAAAGATTCCCTATTTAACGAATGGTGCTGGGTGAACTGGCTGGCAACCTGCAGAAGACTGAAACTGGACCCACACCTTTCACCATTAACTAAGATAGACTCTCACTGGATAAAAGATTTAAATTTAAGACATGAAACTATAAAAATACTAGAAGAGATTGCAGGGAAAACCCTTGAAGAAATCGGCCTGGGTGAGTATTTTATGAGGAGGACCCCTGGGCAATTAAAGCAGCTTCAAAAATACATTAGTGGGACCTGATCAAACTAAAAAGCTTCTGCACAGCCAAGAACACAGTAAGTAAAGCAAACAGCCCTCAGAATGGGAGAAGATATTTGCAGGTTATGTCTCCGACAAAGGTTTAATAACCAGAATCCACCGAGAACTCAACCGTATAAGCAAGAAAAGAATAATGGCCATTCTAACAAGTGTAAGGTGCTATCTTGTTGTGGTTTAAATTTACATTTTTTCTAATGATTAGTAATATTGAACATTACTTAATAAAAATTTAGTTATAATAAATGAATGACTAAAAACATATTTTAGTGGTCTAAAATTCAGACAAATATTTATGTTTGGATAATTTCTTTCTTTTTTAATTTATTGTTGGGGAATCATTAAGGATACAAAGAACCAGGTTACACTGCTTGCATTTGTCAGGTAAAGTCCCTCTTATCATTGTGTCCCACCCCCAAGAGGTGTGTCACACTCTGTGACCCCCCACCCCACTCCCTCCTTCCCTCTCTCCACCCTCCCATTCCCCCATGCTCCACTATGTGCTAGTATCAATTGTCCTCATAACAGAATTGAGTACATTGGATTCTTGCTTCACCATTCTTGTGATGTTCTTCTAAAAAGAATGTGTTTCATCTCCATCCATGTTAATATAAATGATGTAAAGTCACCATCTTTTTTAGTGGCTGAATAGTATTCCATGGATTGGTGGGCATTTAGGTTGTTTCTACAATTTTTCAGTTGTGAGACTGCAAACTAATACAGCCTTTTTGGAAGGAAATATGGAGAATCCTCAAAGAACTCAAACTGGACCTCCCATTTGATCCTGCATTCTTATTACTGGATAATTTCAGTAGCAACATCTAAATTAGCATTTGGTAGATACATAATCTAACTGCAAGAGAACAATTTAGTCCAGGTCGGAGAATTTGGAATGCCATTGAGTATTGAAAGGAGCACAAGGTAACAGGCCATTAGTCAAGCCCAGACAGTGGAAAAATTATACAAATTGGCCAAAATAGTCACACTATTAACTGATTGACACTATAAACTCTGAAAAATGTCTGGACTTGGAGAAATTTGAAACATTTGACTAAAATGAGATTTGAGGACAACTGTCAATTTCATTTGTCAACTGCATGTCTGTCCCCCATTACCAGACCTCAGTGCAGTGTGATCGTCTCAGCAGGGAAGTGCATACTTTTATAATGAAGAAAGAGTACAGATCCCTTGGTTCTCAATCCTGCAGGGTAAGAACTAATAACTAATCACATAATCTTTTCTATAATTTATTCTCCATAAGACTCAGTGTATCATAACTAATAATGTTAGAGGAAGTGAAAATTGTTGACACCACTAATATTTGCTGTTTTTGCCACCCTTTTTTTGTTTTGGTTTCAGTGTGATAAAAGCAGTCAAATTAAAGCGTGCTGTAAAATTTGAAATCTATGATGTTTGGTTTACGTGGGAGATATTCAGAAGAAGGTACAAAAAATAATTTCGAAAAGGAAAATGAACACTTTCTTTTGCCATCCTTTTGGATGTCGGTAAAACCGAAACATATATATGCACACCATGGAATACTAATCAGCCATTAAATAGATGGAGACTTGACATCTTTTGTATTAACCTGGATAGAGTCGGAACACATTCTTCTTAGCAAAGTATCACAAAATTGGGGAAGCAAGTATCCAAGGTACTCAATTCTAATATATAGCCAGTAGACGATCTAATACACAATCAGATAAGAGAAAAACTCAATTGGATTCAAGGTGGGGGGCAGGGGAACAGGGAACGGGGAGAGGGGAGGAGGGAGGGTGGAAATTCCAGTGTCGGGCACACCTCTTGGGGTCAGGACACAGCTATATGAGGGACTTTCCCTAACATTAGTATAACCTAATTCTTTGTACCCTCAATGAACCTGAAACAATAAATAAAAAATAACAAAATTAGAAAAACCCTAAACAATAAAGAATATGGGAAAAGAGGGTTTTTGTTGATGATTTCTATAGTTAAGTTAGTAACTCTGGATCTGCAGTAAGTGAATTTGTCATTCCTTTCAAATTTCAAGTTTTGGTGTTTAGTGTTTATACTAAAAGTGGTGCATATTACATTAATTGGCCTTAATTATCACAGGGTGTATACATATATCATAACATCACTCTATTATCCTAAAAAACATATGTGCAGTTGTTATTTGTGAATAAACCATTTTTAAAGTTGTGCATATTAAATAGTTATTCCTATTATTCTGTGTACGTTAAATGATAAAATGCCATAAAAGACTTCTGAGTTTAAATAGCACACAAAATAAGCAAAACTAAATTCCTTCAAAGGAAAAAAAGGACAAAATTCTATGACAAAAATTTCAGTGACAAAAAGTTACATCTCAAAATACTCTAAGCCAAATATCAGGCAAAGTCTTGAATCCAGATACTCCCTGAGTTACAAACATCTGATTATGTACAAGTTACACTTATGAATGGGGGAGGCTTTTACAAGTAGTAGGTAAATGTACCTGTTCCAACCTACATACAAGTTCCTCTTCTGAGCAAACCTGCAGAGCCTATCTCGTTTGTAACCCAGGAACTCCCGATAAAGAGTAAAAGCAAAATGTGTCTGAAGCTCTCATCACTGCAAGCTGTATTCCCTGACCTCCTCTATACTGATTAAAAAGAGAAAGAAGTAAAAGGTAAAAAGGGCATTCACTTTCCCCCAACTCTTAGTTATTAGCTTTCCAAAGAGCTGAAGGCACAGTGCTGTGTTTTAAATGGGGACAGTCCCTTCCTCTAAACATGCCTCAACCAGGAAGGCCTCAACCGGTACACGGGATACTTTCAGCTGTGTTCAAAAACATGCAATTGGTTTTGTTGTTTAAGGCATTCAGTTTAAAGAAACTAGCTATTTTTTTTTTTTTTGAGTAAATCTCCTATCGTTTATTGAAAAATCAAAGAAATTCTCTGTGTACCTATGTTGTGTATAAGGGACAATGGACGGATGTCATACAATCTTATTTTTAAAAACCTAGAATCACGTATCAGCGTTGAGAACATTGGCTATACGGGTATATAGTGAAGGTCTCACCTACTACGTGGACCTAATTAACAAATGCAAACAGTGTAGCCTAATTATTTGTACCCATGTATTAATCTGAAATTGAAAAAAAACAAGGGGAAAAAAATACTAACAAAATGGAATCATATTTTATATTTAGTAAGTTCTTTTTCCTATTAACTTTATCATGAGTGATTTTTAAATTTTCTTTAAGTAGAAATCTAAAATTAAATTACAAGAACAACTTGGAATTTCCCTTCCTCTATAGAAACTAGAACTAAAGCTGAGTAAAGTGACATGTTTATGATTTTAAGGCAAGGTAATACCTATGTTACCCAAAATTCAACAATACTTACTATAAACTCAGCCCTCTTATATGAGTGCCTTACAAGGAGAAAGTCAGTGACTCTAATCCCTAAATAATTCCCTTGAGCACCAGTGAGTTTGCACCTTGGCAACCCTTTGCAGTTAGGTGGAGCAAGCCAGCCTCAGGTGAGCCAGTGGCTGGAAGTGCTTGGTGAGAAACACCCGCAGCTGAGCCACTCACTCTATCTCGGGGCGCTGGCAAGGTCTGGAATGGCAGCTCCTCCATCAGCCTGGGCCCCATGGTGAGAGATGTGGAACAGAGCCCCAACCTAACTGACAAGTGCACGTAGCATGAGGGGAAAGTTAGGAAGGCTGGGGAATTGTCACTCATAGTACACCCTGCCTGCCCTACATAGACCATCAAAGACATGTGACTTCATTTATTTTCATGACCAGTTCATGGAGTGCTTATACTAGTAGACAAAAAAAGAAAAAAAAAAAAAAGAAAAAAAGAAAAAGGAAACATTTAGGAAGAAAGAGAGAGAGAATAAGTTGTCCAGCTAGGAAATGCCAGATCTGTCAATCTAAACATGGCCTTAATATCATCGATTTTCTCTTGAATGTTATACCACATGCTTGTGAATTTCAGTGATAGCCACAATTTACTATTGTTAGAAAAAATGGAAGAAAAGGAAGGAAGGAAGGAAGGAAGGAAGGAAGGAAGGAAGGAAGGAAGGAAGGAAGGAAGGAAGGAAGGAAAGGAGGGAGGGAGGGAGGGGGGACGTTTTTCACTCTTGCCTAGAAGGCCTATTTACTCAGTGCTGTGTGCTTGAGAAAGAAGCAGCAATCACTAAACACAGAGCTGTCATTTTCCATCTGATTCCTGTAGCACAGCAGTAAACATGCAGGAGAGTCAGGGAGTAATGAAAAGACTCTGCTATGAACCTACTGGCTCTAAGATTAAAGATAAATCAAGGTGTTTCCTTAGACTATCTTCTAAAAAAAAAATGAGAAAAGTGCAGATTAAGGCAAACCTGATAGGTATATTGTGAGCAGTTTGTGGTGTCCAGGAGCTGAAAACGCAGAGCCAGGATGAAAGACATCAATAAGCACAGGTCAGAAGAGACTCTCAGAACCAACCGTGAAGGATTTAAGGTTAAAGAACCAAATTATATGCAGACACAGGCTTTTAAACCAGCCCCATAAAAACAGAAACGGTTTTCATCTCTCTTATGCTGACATCTTTAGAGTAATTAAAGAAGGAAAATATATTCAACATATTAGCTCTTTGAAATCCATACGGTTTTTCTCTGACAATATTACCAGCCCCGCACTCAGCACTGTCTGCCATGTGCACAAATAAACACGTGACCCACCACTTCTATTGTTTTCATTTTAAATTGAGTTTTGAAAATTTCTTTTATTTTCTCATAGAATGAAGTCAAACAGGATAAAAATGATGGAAAGAGGAGGAACGAGTCAGAACATGGGAAGGAGACAAGGCCTCCCTGATGGGCTCTTCACAGGCAGAGCAGAAGTGGGAAGGAGCGGGTCCCGTGGGCTGCGTCAGGAAGGCTGGCAGAGGAGCAGGGCGGACAGAGTGGCCAGCCAGGACCTCCCTGCTCAGTGTGGAATGTTGACAACTTTTAGGAGCCACATGGACATCAATGCTAACACTGTGATTGACAGTGGGGGCCTTGGTCCATGTGGTATCACCTTGACTCTGGAGGGGCCAGAGACTAAGGTTAGATACATGGGGGTGTCGGCCACAGGTGTGACTCCCCCTCCAGTAAAATCTCTGACATGCTGGGTTTGGTGGTTTTCCCCAGATGGAAATGCTCCTTGAGCGTTATCAAACATCATGGCAGGGAGGGACATCAGAGCTGTCTGTGTAACTCACGGTGGGGAGGAAAACTGGCAGCTCCATCTCTGGTCTCTCCCGTCCCGCCCTGTGCACCTTTCCCAGCTGCCCATGATCTGTATCCCTTAACTGGACCAAATTTCATCTGAGCAGAACAGTTTGGCTGAGTCCTGCGAGTCCTACTTCATCCTTGAACCTCGGGGTTATTCTGGGGTCCTTGAAGGAGAGAATGTGCGAAGATTCCGCCTTTTGCTCCAGAAGTCACCCTGTTACTTCACCACCCGCCGTTGTGACGATGCAGCTTTCCCAGGGAGCAGAAGGGACAGGTGCATGTTTGAGGAAGGGAACAATAAAGAACATGGGACCGTCCAGGACCAGAAGTCATTTTCTAGGAAACCTTATACACATGTTCTATGTGTTATTGCATATGCATATCGGTTTCAAAATATTACTAGAAATAAAAGATACGAAGCATGATCTGAGGCAGGGTGGCGAACCCCAGCCCAGGGTACTCCTGTGGCCAGCAGGTGTCCGTGATTTGATGGCGCTGGGTCCTCGGGCAGCAATGCATTTGACGTTTTGGGAGCTGGAACGCAGTCAGCCGATCAGCAGGGGGCATCAGCTGATTTCCCTTGAAGATTTACAAGTTCCCTTTTCTCAGGTGAAAAGGACAATTTCTTCTGTAGCCTCCCTGGTCCGTGCCAGATGAACATTTTAACAAGTCTGACTGAGAAGCATCAAGTTGCCTGCCCCGTCAGGGAGCTGCAGAGAGCCCCAAGCGCCCACGAAGGCGGGCCATTTTGCATTTGATTGTGTTTATGGGTTTTGGGGGTTGGTTGCTTTCATTTTAATACAAAACATAACTCATTATCAAAGACATAAATGAAACAAAATACTCCATTGATAATCACAGCAGAGGATGACATGAAAGGCAAGTAGGTAAAAAAAGGTCTTGATCAATATGAGGCTGTGTGTATGTTTGAAAAAAAATACCTGAAAAGAGCACCTTTCCCTGCCAGCTGCCGGCCTGCATTCAACGTGGCATCCACCACGCACACAGCCATCCGACGTTTTTGAGGCTAATACAAAGCAGGCTGACACAGACACAAATGACATTATTTTGTTTAGATTTTTAAAGGGCACTTCACACAGTATTGGAGATAAAAAAACATTTTGAAGTACAGTCTCTCGGGGTTGCTGAAATCAAACGAAGTGCATTGCAGGGTGTTTAAAAGGAAGACACAAAGCCCCTTGGTTTTGTGGCCACTCTCAGGCTTTCTTGTCCGTGACATTTGTTAATTTTTTATATGTGCATTGATCAAATATCTATCATTTTGATCTGTTTTCCTCTGGGGATAGCAGTCTCAGGTCTCCTCACACTGAGCCCAGGAAGGAGCTAATGGAAGGGTGACAGGTTGGACTTGGCTCACTTTTCAGAGACCCACTTGTTCCCTGCACGATGCTGCTCTCCAACAGGACTTAACAAAGACATTGTCCTTCCTAAGTGAAAGGGCTGTGGGCACACAAAGCCAGCTGCCCCTGAAGCCCTGAGAGGAAGCATGCAGGACTACGGGGTCCCTTCCTGTGCTCAGACGCAGCTCTGTCATGGCGAGCGACCACCTGAGCACACAGGAAAGGGACTCTCCTCCGTTAACAAGGTACGTGAGCAGTCACATGATTCCATGAAGAGGAGCAGGCTGTCTGGAAGCCACCTGTTTTTTCAACCTACAATGGAGAAGTTCATGTTACAACAACATAGAGAGTTATCAGAAAAAATGTCATAAACTTTGGTTTTGACCAATTTTACCTTGGGACAGTGGCTTCCAAACTATGACCCAGAGACCAAAACACAGTCATCCTGATAGATTTGTGAACTGCCCTTTAATTTCATGACAATAGCAGAAGTGAGCGGCTGTCACAGACACCACACGGTCTTCAAAGCCTGAAATACGTCATGGGTCTACTCTCCAAACCGTTATAAGAAAGGCTTCCCGATCTCTGTTCTATGAGACACGTATCCATTCTGAAGGTTTATATTGGTGAATTTAAAAAAATAAAAACTAAAAAAAATTGTGAATAATATTGTGATAGATTTAAGTGGAACTTAGGTGAATGTTAGATATATATGTGAGATCTATAATTTGTAAGATATAGAGGTATAAGAAATAGTATGTATTTTGATTACATTAAAAAGCAGCCAGCTAGAAAACAGAAAACAAGGAAACCAGATAAAAAGAAAACAAAAACTCAAAAAGAGATATTTGAAATTTATTTTCATAAGGTCATGAAGAATATGAGAAATTAATTTTTAAATTAGAAGGAAAAGATAATATTACCTAAAAATATTCACTACTGAGAATTTTCAGATTTCTTACAATGTATTAATTTCGGTCCTTTGCAGTAAAGACAGCATCTGTGGCTTTAAAACACCTTTGTGTTTTTTCCTCTCTCCTCCATAGCACTTCTCTGATGATTTGGCACAATTTCTCTCTCTTTGAGAAACGTAAGGTTTTGGATCTATTGACAGGGCATGCATTATTTATTAACTTGCATCAGGAGTAATTTTGCAATTGGCAAGCTTTAGAATGCTGCACAAATTATCATACCTCCAGTGTAGGGTGCATTACTTCTTAGCAGATAAAAACATTTGAAGGCAGCCTTCTTTTCTGATGGTTGGATGTGGAAAGTCTAACAAACTGCTTGTTTCATTCACAATTTCCCCTCGGTCCATGAAGCAAGGACTTGAGTATTAACATGAAGGCTTAAAAGTCCGTGAGCATTAATGTCAAGCCACTTTGTAGACTCACGTGAATGATTATTATACATCAGTTAGGGGGAAATAAAAAGATGTTCCAAAATATTAGGTAGTTCTGTAAACTTTGACAGGTGGTCTATAATGGTAAGTCACAAAATCATTGTGAGGTTACACAGTTCACCTGTGATAATTGATTACAAACGTAACTAACTCAAAGCATTATGCCTACAAATGCATTACTTGTTTTATGTCTCTGCTATGACCCTTTAGGAAGTAGTAAGAAATGTACACCGTTGGGACTTCATTTGTAACAGATGGCAGCTATTTGAAACAAGCTTTGTATCAGATGACTTGAGTGCTGTATAATAGGTGAGGACTGCTATGTTATGTAGGAAGCATGACTGGGGTTGGATTGGCAATGTGTGAAATACAGGGACGGAATTACAATTGAGAGATGGCTGAAGACAGGGTAGAGTGTATCTCAAGCTTAGAAATGAAATTGTACAAGGTGGGAAAAAAAATTTGAATTTTGATAGACTATTTTCTCTCTTCAGAAAATATATGATCCAAAATTTCCATTTAATCGTAATTTAGCAGTGTTTCATTTATTGTGTTACAGTGACTGGAAAATATTTGACCTACTTTGACGGATGTGTTTATACGGCCTTCTTTCACGAGCTTCGGTATAAAAGTAGTGAAAGATTATTTTAACTCACTATATTGTTTTACTTTTATTTGGGTTTTAAAAAGAAACCAGTATAACACAAATGCTGAATGCATATTCAGAGTCTTTGGAAACAGACAATAGTGGAAAATGAATACTACTTTTAAGGAGGCAGTTTAAAATGTTAGTCTGCCAAGTATAATTTAGGTTTGATGTTATGTAAAAATGTCTTCATGATTCATGGAGTTTTTAGAAGCTGGTTACCTTAGTGATTTTATTTATCTCTCGGATACTGTCTGACATTTGAAATGCACTTGGATACACCTGGTGGCAGTTGCTAGTTCCAAACTACAGGAAATTGAAAGCAGGCTGTTTCTAGATAATGAATTTAGAATTCTTTTTTTTATTTTGACAAGTGATGTTTCAATAGTGTTAAGTAATACCACTGTAAAATTTTGTCTGAATATTTAGAGAAGCCGCCCATTAAAATCAGCACTCTTACACAGATATTACATAGATTTAGATATATTTACATAAGAATACACATACTTGTATCTACACAAACACACACCTTTATAAAATAATGGGCATGTGCTCCAAATCCAGAGACCAAATCACAACTGAAGAAAGTCATATTTATCTTTTGAAAAGGGAATCCTAAAAGGTACAATAAACTCAGATTACATTTTTATAGCTAAAGTAAAGGAAATAAATTAAATGGTCAATGATCATCAAACTAGACCAACTTAATGAGTTGCTAATATTTGCTTTATTTATATAAGCTCTACTCACTCATAAAATGAATTTTAAAAATGCTCTCAAATGAAGATGTCAAAAATGTACTTAATTTAAACCAGGGTATAGCTTGGAGGTGCCTAACTCTCATGTTCCCTTTCCAACAATAACAAAAAAACAACAAAAACAAAAAATAACCAGTTTCGTTTTGACTACAGTATCCAAAGCAGAGTGCTGGAGTCCAGCAGTGGGGAGGCAGGGAAGCCGTGGAGCCAGGAGACTCCAGATGGCCACCTGCTAACGTAAACATTCATACTGAAACTTCTCTTGAGAACTAGGTCCAGCTTGGCACCTTTACTACAAGGAAATCAAAGCTTTTTTTGTAAAGAGCCAGTTTACGACATGCTACTGTTCATACCATTTACATGTTAGACACGATTTTGTTCTATTTAAAATAATAAATCCTATAGATGTTAATATAAATAATACTTTATAATAATTAAAATGGTAGTACAAACACCATTTAACAAAATCTAACCATATTTACCAACATAAAAAACAATTTAGTATAAAAGAATAATATTGCGTTGTATGTTTGCAAATCTCTGTAATGTTTCATTTAATAAAAGGCAGCTGGAATCTTACGCTCGCTTCTTGAGTCAATCTGTTCTAACCCATCGTTTTGTTCTAAATACATGAAGACAATGCCTTCTCATAGAGATGCGTAGCTTAGAAAGGAGCCCCTCACAGATGAACTGAAGATCAGAGAGACTGAGATGGGTCCTTGCCTTGCACCTTGGGCACTGCTGCTCTGGCTAAGTGAGGATACACACACAATTGATTCTCATGACTTGTGGTAGTTATTTTTTATAATGTCATGGTGACACCACATCTTAGAGGAAATACAGTTTCCTGAGAACCTCTGGTCACATTTTCACAAACTGATCAATACTAAACCTTGCTTTATGTCACTTTATGTTTCAAGGCACATTATTTAATACGAATTTTTGATTCATAGACATTGAAGTCATGGCCCACGGCCCCCTAACTCACATCCATGTGAGGCCGACACACATGTGTATCCACAGGTGCCTCCCAGGCTCCCTGTGCTCAGGATGCTGTGCAGTACGTCAGCGCTGTATTTCTGGACATCTTAAGCATCAAATCAGTAACAACCCACCACACACACAATTACATGAAAAACAGGGCACAAAATAAACTGCAAAAAGAAGACTCATGTTCAGTAGGAGTTACAAGAAGGCAAGGCATTGCTCTGTTCAACCTCATATGAGAAAAGCTATCAATGTTTCCACAGCTCTGAGCATATCCGTGAGTGACCACAAAACAGCTGTGATTGATTCAGGACTTATTCAGAAATGTTAGTGATTATGGGAATTCACAAATACAGAATTCATGAATAATAAGGATTGTGTGTATATATCTTATTTACGTAAAAAATATATAGATATAATTTGTCTTATATTTATATATGTTTTAAAAAATTAAAATACAAATACCTCATCATATATATTATATATGTACATTTATGTGTGTACTCGACTCCTTCTAGTTCCTTAAAATAAGAGAAAGTAAAGTATATTTTCAAGGATGTTTATTTAAATTAATAATGATTTTCGAAGTCCATAATATCCATACCCCAGAGAAGTTTCTGTACAAATTTTAACAAGAAAGCCTAAACTTATGAACATTAAAAAATATCAATCAGTTCTTACACTGAATTTAAAGGAAGTTCAATGTGGTTGGCCAGTTCTTCAATCAAAATCAAGTCATGTGCTTGTTACCTGAAAATGTGTGTAAAGGACAAGCTGATGGGTGACAGAGCCTGGGAAGGGGGGGGAAGCCAGGGAAAGGGGGGACGGTGGGGAACGTTGCCTAAGGTGGCAGCCAGCAGATGAGAGCAGAAGTGATGGGGAAAAGAGCAGAGAAACTGGTGAGTACGGGTAAAAGCCACTCCCTTAAATACAGGGGAAGAAAGTACAATGAAAAAGAAAAAGAGGGCGCTCGGGGGGACTTTGGCAATTAGCTCTATGTATTCTAAGAACACCAGGAGGCTGAATTCTGACAAGAAAAGACACATCGACTGCTCTATTCAACTGCTGTTTATAGAGGGTCAGTGCAGAACCACAGCAAATTAAACTACATATTCTAATAGCTTATTTTGTTATACATACAGATCTACGTGTATCACGGCAGAATGTTGACCATCTGAGACCTTCTAGTAAAATGCAAAGAGAGACATAGGACAGCTGTGCTGCACATACACGGCGACATTGACATTTTAATTTCGAGGGCTTATTTTATATATTATTGATTAATTTATTGGATGTCGAAACCAGGAAATACTTTATCATTCAATAAAATCATTTAAAAATCAAGCTCTCCTATTTCATTTGATTGTATAAAAGGATGACAAACTTGCTAGAACTTACACACTGGCATTTTTAACATTAAACATTGCTCCCTAAATCTTACCACAGAGGCTTTTGCATTGAGTATTAGTGTTCCACCAGTAATCTGTTACGGGAATGTAGAAACATCAACAGGTCAGCTCTCCCCACCGTCTACATTATAGGAAGCCTTTGGCCACTGTTGTGTTGTACATACAGCTCAAATGAGGTTTTCCCATTCATAAGAACGAAGGATACATTATCTGATTGGGTCACTGAAAATATTCTTTTACAAAGGAGTTTTATGCAAAAATATGAATGTCTTTTCAGAACTCTAGCTTCTCTGTTTCACAGTGATTCTGCAGGAACAGATGACTAGTTGTATCTTTTAAAGCATAACTACAAAAGGCTACAAAATTAAAAGTAATTTAGAATTGTTTTAAGGAAAGTATTGTATTTCAGAACAGTGTGGAAATCCTGAAGTTTTCAAACGTCAATTTTTTTTGTCCTGCTTTCTGGATGATTGTAAAATTTGTCCATGGCAGTAATCAATGAATTGATTATAACTTGTATTAGAATCAGTTTTATTTCTTTTGATGAGACAAATGTATTTTTATATATTGTATTTATATTTTATATATACTTATATAATATTTATATATTTAAATATATATTTATATTCATTGCTTAGGTAAAGGCCTTCTTATAATTGTGTCTGCCCCCAAGAGGTGTGCTGTACACTGTGACGTCCTCACCCTTCTCCTGCCTCCCTCTCCCCATTCCCTCATTTGCCTACCCCCACCCCTTGTATTAGATTATACTAGAATTCAGTACATTGGATTCTTCCTTCTTCATTCTTGTGATGCTAATAGGAGTGTGTTCCAACTCAATCTCAGAATACATTCTTACTGAACTATATATAAGTATTTTTTTTTTAATTTAGGCGTGCCAAAGAATAGGAAAGAGTGATTATTGATTGATACATATAAAATTTATTTGCAAGAAATAAAATGAGTATTTTAGAACTTATTCTAATTTTTTTTGTACATTCACAATGTTATGTAAGCATTTAAAAGTATTTACAAAGGCTTGGCGCCCATAACACAGTGGTTACGGCACCAGCCACATACACCGAGGGTGGCAGGTTCGAACCCGGCCTGGGCCAGCTAAAACGACGACAACTGCAACCCAAAAATAGCCAGACTTTGTGCATGGCACCTGTAGTCCCAGCTGCTTAAGAGGCTGAGGCAAGTGAATCACTTAAGCCCAAGAGTTTGAGATTGCTGTGAGCTGCGACACCACAGCACTCTACTGAGGGCGACATAGTGAGACTCTGTCTCACCAAAAAAAAAAAAAAAAATGTAAAAATGTTTACATGAAAACCTCCACAGAATGCTGGATTTGTCATTCACATTCTCCAGAGGACATCTTATTTTATTAGAGTATGGTATATTAGTTGGGGCAGCACTATCTGCTCTAACTGAAAAAAACAAAACAAAACAAAAAGAAAAACTCACAAATTCCAATGGCTTCAGGATGAAAAGAAAACGTTTTTTCTCCTTTATAGTTGAAAACAGATGATTTTGATCTGCAAAGTAGCTCTCCCCTAGGAGGTCATTCAAAGACACAGACTTTTTTCTATTTTGTGGCTTTGTCATCTTCAGCAAAGTTATCACACTTACCTTCACTACATCATCGGGATATGGAAGCTTAGGAAAGAGTTGGAAAACATCTTAAGGCAAACACGCATCACCTCTGCTGAGACGCCGCTGTGAGCAGCAGCTCCAATGGTCCTGTGTAACTCCAAGAGAAGCTAGACACTATGTTTCAAGTTTGGTCGCTCGCTCGTATCTAGCAAGAACTCTATATTACTTAACCAAAATATTTTTTGGTATGGTGGAGTTAGATGTGTTTATTTCAAATGTAAAATTTTAAGGTGGAACTTGACATCATTGTAGAAATGGAATATTACACAAAAGAATACGGGCATCACACAGACTAGCCTTGGCCTATAAATGCTCTGCCCACTTATTCTTCCTTCTCCCCTAACTCCCAGTGACTGCTGTCTGTATAGTTTTACCTTTTCTAAAATGTTATGTAGTTGGCATTATAGCAGAAACTTTGTGTGTTGATCACCCAAGGGACCGTAACAAATTGGTTAACCATTGTTAAATATGGTTAACAAATTGTTAACCATACGGAGTTGGTTAACATAAGGAGCTAGGCCTCCAGTAGTGACATGTACATAGGGTGCATGCTCCATATATGAAAAAGAGGTCAGTGTAAGGTGCAGGTCTCTCCTACAGGGCGGTGCTCAGCTGTGGACGGTCTACTGTATCTAACCTCTCAGACCAGTTTCTCTCCCTTAGTAATATGTGTTTCAGTGCCCTGAACTCCCATGTATGGCTTCCTGGACCATTTCTTTTTAGAGCTGAGCAATATCCCCTGCGTTTTTGCCACGGTTTATCCGCTCACCTATTGGCGAGCATCCTGGTTGCCTCCAAGTTTCACGGTTTGTGGATGAAGCTTTCTTATAAGCATCTGTGCGATGGTTGTGCCTGCCTAAGTTTTCAAATCATTTGGGTAAATACCAACGCATGCGATTGTTGCTTCTTATGGCGGGAGTATGTTTTGTTTGGTTTTGCAAGAACGTGTGAAACTGTCTTCCAAAGTGGCTGTACCATTTTTCATTCCCACCGGCAATGAATAAGAGTTATTGTTGCTGCGGCGCCCGTAACTCAGTGGGTAGAGTGCCAGCCACATACTGAGCCTGGTGGGTTCGAACACGGCCCCAGGCCAGCTAAATAACAATGACAACTGCAACAACAACAACAAAAATTGCCGGGCATTGTGGCAGGCTCTGTCATCCCAGCTACTTGGGAGGCTGAGGCAAGAGAATCACTTATGCCTAAGAGTTGGAGGTTACTGGGAGCTGTGATGCCACAGCCTCTGCCCTCAAAAAAAAAAAAAAAAAAAAAAATTGTTCTTATTGCTCCATATCCCCACCAGCATTTGGAGTTGCTATTGTTTGGGATTTTCATCCTTCTAATAAGTGCATCTCATTAGCGTAATCACAATACCCCAGGGGAATGTGAAGGTGGAGCATCTTTCACCCGCCTACTTGCCCTGTGCATAGTATCACTGATGAGGTGTCTGATCAGCTCTTTTTCTCACTCTTTAAAGTGTTTGCTCATTTTCTTGTTGTTAAGTTTTAAAATTCTTTATATAATTCACAATATCCATTTTGAAAATATTTTACTTCAATCTGTTGCTTTTCTTTGCCTTCCATAGATAGTGTCTTCACCGAGCAGGTGTTACATTTGAGGCAAGTTTTATGGATTGCACATTTGTTATTGTACCTAAAGAACCAGCACCGCAATCATTGCAACCTGGTTCTTTGTATCCTCAATGAATCCCCAACAATAAAAATAAATAAATAAATAATATATACAAAAGCTAATTATGTAACCAAAACAAACAAACAAACAAAAAGAACAATGACCATTTCTAAGGTCACTTGGATTTTCTCCTACATCATCTTGTAGGAGTTTTATAGTTTGGATGCCTCTTTTGGCGAGATTTATTACCAAGGGAACAAATACATAGGAAGTAACTGGTGAGGAGAAGTCCAACAATGACATCAATGAAGGTGACTATCTAAAAAGCAGGGGAGTGCTGAAGGGTGTCCTGCAGGGGGAGAGGAGGGGCCGTTGCCTGATGGAGGGAAGGTCCAGAGACATAGATGGGATCATGGCTCATTCAGCTACGTGAACAGCAGGGATGCTGAGAATGTGGGTGCAGATGCTGGAAAGTGAATGGATTTGATAGTGAAACACTGCAAAGTTCTATTTTGAAGCCCAATTTTCTCAGTGAAGAGAAAACAGAGAATAAAGGTGGGGAAGTGCTGCTGAGAGTCTGGGCACAAGGGAGCAGACAGGGAGTGGGGAAGTAAACAAGCTCTGGAAGCATGACTTAGTCCATGTGAATCACCAGGGGCCTTTTGGAAGTTCCCGGTGATTAATTTAGAAGGCAAACTCAGTTCTCAGGAGTGTCTCTTCAGCTAGTGTTGCTACAGTGAGTCAAGCCAGGAGGTCCTGGATTACCTCCGGGTGTGGTGCACTCAGTAAGGGCAGCGAAACAAGTGCAGGCACAGGTTGAGAGTGTAGGGAAGGAAGTGATTATACCGAATAAGCAGGGGGCTTTAGGGAGGTGGTGCAGGAGAAAAGGCCAAGAGATGTAGCAGGAACACATGAGAGGACCTGGGGGGGTTGAAAGATGGTTGGACCTGGGCTGCTAGAGGCAGGGAACCAGAATGTGGGAGTTGGTGTGTGAGGAGAGGGAGGCAGGGTGCTGAGAATAGGAAGGTCTGCTGCTGCGGCTGCTGGGAAGTCAGGGAGGGGTCACGATGGAGGTGGTGTGTGTGTGCCGAGGTCATCGGAGGAGAGGATTCTAAATCACTTCAGGGTAGAGTGTGGGGAAGCTCATCTATGTGAATATCTGAATTGTTTCCAATGCAAAATGCATGTTCTGGACAGAATGGCAATGAATGGGGAGCTGAAGACATCAAGAAAGGAGGGAGGGGAGATCACCTGGAGAAAAGCGTGTGCTGACCACCACGGAGGGAGAGACACAGTGTGCTGGCTGTGATGGGGAGGCAGGAAGGGCCGTGATCCGACAGCTCTGCTGGCTGTGATGGGGAGGCAGGAAGGGCCGTGATCCCACAGATATGCTGGGTGTGAGGGGGAGGCAGGAAGGGC
>CAUYPK010019046.1:0-41490 GCA_963574355.1 Loris lydekkerianus
TATATGGCTGTTGAAAAATAAAGTTCTAGGGAGTTTGATCAGAATACTGTCTTGCTCCCGGTTTTTCGTGTCTCTTGTTCCCACCCACTCCCTCATTTCATACCCTAGGTCCCTGCTGAATTAGTCCCGCGGGTCGGGGCAGGACACCAGAGATTTTGCTCCAAAGAGTAAGCAACCCTTTTTGGGTTGATAAGATTTACTTCACCTCAGAACCATAATATTTAATTAACTAAAAGCACCAATAACAGAATCTATCTAATCAGTAGCAAGTGATGTCAACTCTCGTACCAGTAATGTGTCACCTTAATAAAAATGTATTTTGGGGGCAGCGCCTGTGGCTCAGCGGATAGGGCGCCGGCCCCATATGCCAAGGGTGGTGGGTTCAAACCCGGCCCTGGCCAAGCTGAAACAACAACAAAAAAAAAATAAATAAATAAAAAATAAAATAGCCAGGCCGTTGTGGCAGGCGCCTGTAGTCCCAGCTACTCGGGAGGCTGAGGCCGGAGAATCGCCTAAGCCCAGGAGTTGGAGGTTGCTGTGAGCTGTGTGACGCCACGGCACTCTACCAAGGGCAATAAAGTGAGACCCTGTCTCTACAAAAAAAAAAAAAAGTGTATTTTGGCTATACTAAGCATTCAATAAATGGACTAAATTATTTAATGTAAATGTGAAATGCTTCATTTTTTAAAACAGCATTCATTTTAATAATTTAGAAAATACCTCAATAAAACAAAATATGATAATGCTACATGTATAAACACCTCAGGTTCAAGCTGAGAATAACCCTAATGATTATAATATCACTAAAGACCCAACTATTGAAGAACTATAAAAAATAGATCTAGAATTGAATATGAACCGGATGAATACTTGACTTTCGCTGTACTATTTTTAACCAAACTTCCTGGCCTTAGGTCAAAGTTTTGCTAGCAAAATACCAAAGTGAAAATGCTGGGAGTGCAGTCCAGAATCTCTACTTTAGCCAAAGAAAAGCTATGGCCTCTGTGCAACCATATATACTCCCAGCTAAAGACTTCTAAAGACTATCCAGGATGTCATGCTGCTGTAAGAACATAGGAAGAACACACTAACCCAAAAATCAGTAAAGGAAAATGCCAAGCACGTGTGATACAATACAGCACATCACTGCAGTCTGTGCACAGCACAGAAAAGACACTTCAGTCACTGACCAAACAGGACTGAGTCACTCTGCAAAAGATTCCTGAAACCTCAAAGGATAACCAACAACCTCTGAAGAAAATTCAGTCAGCTCCTGGAAAGGAAGGAGACAGTTTTTCTCATCACATGGTCACTAGTTTATCTCAGCAGGGACTAGAACTGAACATCTGCATTCAGGCACAGTGTGTCTAAAGGATCTAAGGATCACTCACCCTAATTCAAGTCTTCTAGATAATTTAATATCCACAGTATCTTTTTCGCTTTCTTCCACACCTCAGGGTAGAAATCCACACCACCTTTTCCCATAAATGCCCAATAATGTGTCTGCAGAATACAAGTGTCAATCCTAACAAAAATAAGGAATAAGCCAGCATTCTACCAAGCACTTCTAATTTGTAAAACATGTCCCTTTCTTAATCAAGAGCCAATTAGCAGCCTTTACTTGGCTATTAATTTGGATTTCAAAGGCCTTCTTTGTAAAGAGATACAATGAAGGGAGAGATTTATTCCACTCTACCATTCAGACTGATTTTTTTGGCTCTGGCGCAATAATCTCAGGAAATTAAATTTACGGAAATTAAAATGTACTAAATTGCAACTATGGAATGTTCAAAGACAACTGAAAGCAACAAAACTTCAGCTACGGGTTCCAAGATTTCAAACTAAAAGGAGAGTGAGGGCAGTTCTTTGTCACGTGTCCCAGGTGGGTACTTCCAATAGACACCATCAGGTTTCTTTCTCCCTTGCTTGCACCCAGGTCCCCACGCAGCGCGACACTCTTTCAAGTTGGCTGGTTTGGGGAATGAAGAATGGCCCGTCCACCACTCTCTACCTCCCTAAATAGAGTGGGTAGGCGGAATGCGAAGAGAGGTGTTTCCTCCCAGTGCTCCAAGAAAGCAGCAGCCAGGGATGACACCAGCTGCAGCAGGAGGTAGAAAGGAGGAATCAAAGGCCGGTCACTACTCTTGGAACTAAGTGGCAGAAGCGTTCGGTCTCCGGCCACGGCTGCCGGAAGCTGGGCGGGTGGGGCGAGACCTCCCATTCCCCACGGATGGATGGACACAGAAGGGTGGCAGAGGGGGGATCACAGAGGTATGAGCAAGAGCGAGGGCTCCCAGGCCCGGCCACCTACCAGCAAGCTCTCCACGTTGACGGGGGAGCGAGGGTCTCGGATCATCGCCTCCAGTTTCCTCTGGCGACCCCCGCCGGCCCCGTCCCCCGGCACGGTCTCGGGGGCGCCGGGCATTTTCCCCGTCGGCGGGGGCCGGCTCATGCCGCCACCGCCGGGCGCGCACTCCGGCTCCTCGCGCTGGGGTCCGGCAGCCTCGGGGCCTAGCAGCGGCCCCGAACCACCGGCTCCGGGCGGGGCTCTGGTCGGGCCCACCGCCCGCCTCTAGCTCTGGATCCGGGTCTTCACGCCGTTCCGGGACCCAGGGGTTGCTCCAGGGGGCCCTCCCCGCCCGGCCCGGCCCGGCCCGGCCCGGCCGGGAGCGGCGAGGAGCAGACGGCGTCCCCGCCCCTCAGTCAGATTCGCGCCGCCGGGTCCGCTGGTCAGCCGCGAGCTCCCGCAGGACTCCGCGGGCGGGAGCGCAGAAGTGGCGCCGCCACTGCCGCGGCCCGGACCGCCCCGCCCTCTGGGGCCCCGGGAGGCTGAAGCCCAGGCTGGAGCAACTAGGGCCGCCGCCAAGCCGCTGCCATGGTCGCCGACAGCCACCTAGCAGTCCCTCCGGCCCGCGCCCTCGCACACACACACGCACACGCACACGCACACTCCCGCGCGCCGACCCGTCTGCGGCCGCGCGCCGCCGCTACCCACAAGCCCCTCCGCCCGCCGCCGCCGGCGCGCGCCCGCTCGCCCCGCCCGCGCCGCGCGCCCCCGCGCCCCGCCCCGCCCCGCCCCGCTCCGCCCGGCGGGCCGGCCTGAGCTCGCTGCGTTTCCTCTCTTTTTTTTTTTCTCTTGTCCGCTCCGCTCTGCGTTCTGCTTTGGAGCCCCTTTCCTCCTCCTCCCCTTTTTTGGGGTCTAAAGAGGTGAAATGGCTGGGCGCGCGGTCACTGCCGTGCCCTTGCTGGGGGGAGGGGAAGGAAGGCTGCGCTGGGGCTCGGTCCGCCCCTCTCCCCTCCTGTCTGACCCTGCAGTGCCGGACGACCCTGTGGCCTCGGAGGCGGTCCCCCCCCTTCCAGTCCCGACGCCGCCGGGGGAGGGTGGGCCGGCCCGCGCCCCCTGCCGCCCGGCCCCCACTGACTCAGCGCGCAGCTATGTGGGCCTTGCATCACCCCGCCTGAATAATAGCGACCGCCAGTCGCTGCCCTCGCCCGCCGAGCTCTGCGCTTGCGGGGGGCCTGCCTGGCCCACAGGGATGTTCGTCGGGGGGGGGGGGGAGGATGCAGTGGGTGTCGGGAGTTCAGGAAGAGCCGAGGCGGTTGGAATCCTAGTCCTGGGGCAGGAGGGCCTGGAGTCTCGGAAACATTTCTGCTGGTCCCTGGCAGTCATCTAGCCTGGGCTTAATCACTAACCACGTCGAGCAAGCAGGAGAGCGATAGAAAAACGCTTTCCACCCGCAGGCGTTCGCGGGGTCCTTTTCTTCTGGGGGACGGAAGGGGTGGTTATCCAGGCCGTCCCTCCACGTTCCTGACCTCTGCCATTGGTCGATCCTCCCAGGGCGCAATCTTAAAAAAATATGTGCCAAGAACTATAAAACTGTCCATAGAGCCCTTTTGACCCAGTAAACCCATTTAAGGAAGTACATTTCTAAGGAAATGATCCAAAGGGGGAAGGGAGGGTGGAACTTGCAGAAAGATGTTTACAGCAGGGCTATTCACAATGTGCGCAATGACCAAAACTTGGGAATGGACCCAATTCTCCAACAATTGTATGATCCAGACAAGCTCTGTCTCATTAGCAAAAAGAATTCTGGCAGGTATGCAGACTGTCAGGCACATGAAATTTTGGCAAGTACATGAAAGGTGTATAGGAAATAAAGTTAAGTGAAACAAACACACAAAATAGTTTGTGCACACTATTTTGAAATAAGCTACAGTGAGTAAAATGAGCAGCAGTGAGAAACAGAGAAGAATACAGTTGTGTTTAAATGAATGGGATTTTTGTGTGTTTGATAGCTTAAGAGCACATTAACATTTCACAAACTGAAAAACTGTATTCAGATACATGGGCCACTCCAGAAAAGCCACAATCTGGTGGCTATGAAGTAGTGAGAATGTTGAGAACCTTCTTACTGACATGTCAGAGATAAGCCCACAGATAGGCTAAAGCCCTAACCTTGCAAAAGTAGCATTTTAATCAGTAAGTATTCGGAGAGCCTCTTTTGTTTTGGGTTAAAGCCACCCTTACTTGGACTTAGGCAGGAATAGGCTCTGCATCTCAATGGATAGGTAAGTCATTTAAGTCTGTGTGTTGAGTTATCCACCTGTACCTCCATAGACCCACCAAAAGGACAGTGGGCTGGACACTCCTACACGTGCATTGGAGCAAAATAATGAGGTAATCCGTGACTATATGGAGTCTTATTTCAATGACGATGTAATAAGCAAGGCAAAAGGAACATTATGTGGTTCTGTTTCCAAATTATTTTTGCAATGAGTAGCTGTATATTTCTGTTAAATTTGGTGAGATAACAGGATGCTATGGTCTCAAACACTGCACATGAAAACCTTATTTAAAAAAGAAAAGAGTAGTGATGAACAAGCTACATAAACACAGCACCTTCTCCACACGGCCAGAAAAGCCATGGTACAGAAGAGCTTCACCCAAGACCTATACCATTGTTTACCTGGAAAAAGAAGATTAGACTCTTTCTTTTCTTTTGGAGAAGAGTCTCACTCTGTCCCCCTGGGTATACCATGGCATCATCATAGCTCACCACAACCTCAAACTTCTGGGCTCAAGAGATTCTCCTGCGTCAGGCTCCTGAGTAGCTGGGACTACAGTCGTGGGCCACCATGCCTGACTAGTTTTTTTTTTTTGTTTGTTTGTTTGTTTTGTTTTGTTTGTTTGTTTGTTTTAGTAAAAGCAGGGTTCAGCTCTTGTTCAGGCTACTCTCCGACTCCGGAGCTCAAGGAGCTCAAGAAATCCTCCCACTTCAGGCTCCCAGAGTGCTAAGATTACAGGCGTGAGGAACCACACCAGGCCAGAAGACCAATCTCTTTATATGAGTTAAAACTTTTTGGAGTGGGAAAGGGTCAGTATGAAACTTCTTGTTTTACAAAACTAATGAATTCTTGTAAAAGTTTTAACCAGAAATATATAGAACATCATCTGGAAAATTACTCTTCCAGCTCTACTTCCACGTACATTCTTGTATCTTTCGAGGCCTTTTTCCATCCTCATTCGTAGGTGCTCACATATAACACAAGTATTTTTGTCCCACATATATTAACTATACCATATCATAGCATTTTGCTACTTGATCTTTTCCCTCCGTTAATAATGTCTTAAAAATATGTCTGTGTCTGTAAGACAGAAATCTACCTCATTCTTTTTAACTGTTGTACTCTATTCCATCGTATGGATGTACCACACTGTAGTTACTCTCTGTTAGCATAGTGGTTAAGAACAGACCTCTATAGCTGGGCGTTGTGGTGGGTGCCTATAGTCCCAGCTACACGGGAGGCTGAGGCAAGATAATCACCTGAGCCCAGGAGTTGGAAGTTGCTGTGAGCTGTGGTGCCATAACACTCTACCAAGGACGATAAAGTGAGACTCTGTCTCTAAAAAAAAAAAAACCTCTGTAAACAATTGCCCGAGCTAAAATCCTGCCCCTATCATCCATTAGCTATGTGACCCTCAACAAGATACCTAACTTCTCTGTGTCTCAGTGTCCTGTTTATTATAAAGTGCTTCAAAGGGTGCTGGCCCTCAATAAATAATAGTGCCACAAACAATAATGCCAATGACAGACTGTATTTTTGCCTTCCTGTGGAGATATTTGAATAGTATTGATTCCTAAAAGTGAAATTGTAACAAAGGGTAGGCATACTTTAAATAGTTATAGATATTGGCAAACTATCCTTTAGAAAGACTCCACCAGGCTGGGCACAGTGGCTCACGCCTATAATCCCAGCACTCTGGGAGGCTGAGGTGGGTGGCTTGTTTGAGCTCAGGAGTTAGAGACCAGCCGGAGCAATAGTGAGACTCCGCCATAAATAGCTGGCATTGTGGCAGGTGTCTATAGTCCCAGCTATTTGGGAGGCTGAGGCAAGAGGACCTCTTAAGCCCAAGAGTTTGAGGTTGATGTGAGCTGTGACTCCACACCACTCTACTGCAGGCAACAAAGTGAGACTCTGTCTCAAAAAAAAAAAAAAAAGAAAGACTATGCCAGTTTACATTGTCACCATCAGTAGAAGAAATCACCCATTTCCCTTCATTTTTCCACTATTAAATATTATAATTTAAAAATTTTTTGCCAATTTAATGGGCAAAAATATGACATCTTTCTAAACATGTATTCCCTTAATTACTACAAAAGATGAGCATTCTGTGTATCTGTTTCTTCTGAAATTACCTATTTATATATTTTGTTCATTGGTTTTGCCTCCTAGGATTTATAGGCACTCCTTACCTTTTACAGATATTCCTCATTATTGTAATATGATATTAAAATATGTTGTAGTTTGCACATATTTTCTTTTGTCAGAAAAATTCTTGCCTTTCATGCAATCACATCAGTTGATATTTCCTTTATGGCTTCTGGATTTTGCAGCTGGGATGGGGAGGATTTCAAACCAGTTTGAAATTGCAACAGGCTATCAGGAAATGTTAGGAAAGGGCAGTTTTCTAACACTATCATCTCATCTCAAATGAGAGACAGGAAGGGGTTCCCAGTGGGTGCTCTTCTCCTAGGGATCTCCTGCCCTGAATGTTGTTGCTCTGCAACTCTGTCCTGGGTCAGCTGCTTCTTTTGAACATTGTCTCTGGTGTATGCTGAGCACAGGTGAGATAGGCAGGGACTTGGAAAAACTTTTGTTCAATACTAAGGAAGAACAATGGGGAAATAAGCACACCAAATCCAGGGCATTTTAACAGACTGACCAATCTGTGGATGAGGCTTTGATTCCACCACAACTAGCTTGCTCTGCAGGACTTAAAAGCCCCACCCCATTTCATATGAATTTTGTCTGTGATTCTTTTGTCACTCTCCTCATTCCCAGCCATTTCTAAGTGTTTGGAGTCAATTTAACGGCCATTACCCAACAATGCCTTCCCAGCCCTCCTGCTGCTTCCCTCTGTAGTCTCAGGCACATAATAGTTTTTGACTTTGGGGATCTGTGTCTTCCCCAAGAATTAATTCACCCTTCAGATGCAAGTTTACCCTGCTCACCATACATAGGCCTAGGATAGAACCATTTTTTGTCTTTCGATCTAACTTTTGTAATTACTCGTTTAATGATAATAATTATTATTTTAAGGGCTTACTGTGGGCTAGGCAGCATTCTTTATAGAAATTATCTTAATTCTCCAGGCAGCCTTTCGCTGATGGTAATGTAACTATGCCCATTTTACAGATGATGTAATAGGTACTCAGATATATGCAAATGTAATGAATAAATGAATTAACAAATGGATAGATGAAAATGATGAACTGGGGAATGGTTCCCCCATCACTGACAAAACACCTGACAACTTTTCCCTTCTTGCTTCATGCTGTCAAAAAACTCAGGCTGGAGCTCTTGTGGAGAGATACCCCTGTCCTACATAAGCCAGGATTTAATAACAGAATAAAAGAACAAACTCTTAATACACAGGTGCCATTATCTTTGTAAACTCCACTCCTATAAAGGGTGCAGGGTTTAATGGTTTATGAAACAGACTTTCATCCTAAGTTTCATTCATGGTTCTGGTAACAATTCCCAGGGTGAATGAGAAAATCACTGAACCCTTCTGTGAGTCAGTTTCCTCATACACAAAACAGAAATAATGAAGCTTGGTTGTTATTAAGGCTTCTTAAGATCCCCAGATGAAAGATAGTGTATTCATCCAAGACAAATTATTCACCACTATACTATGAAGGACTCTCAGAAGAGAAAGGGCCGTGGCTCAACAGTGTACCTAGAAGTAAATAAGTCACTCCAAAAACATATACAGTGCAGGTATATGTGTTTGAGAAGAGTGGTCCCGGGAAATGTTCGGATTCTAGAAAGCTAAGCCTAGATTTTGGCTCTGCCAGTTTGTTGGGACACATTGATGTCAAACCTGGAGATCCCATTTTTCCCATTAGCGAGACAGAAATGGCACCAGGATGCTTTATGTGATTTCCTTTCTCAAAAAACTTCATTCGGTCATCTATAATTGTGCCTGAAATCCTCAGCTTGAAATTCAGAGCTTTCTACAGTGTATTCAGTCTCCCTTTACTTTTCTTTACTTTTTCTCAAAATGGAACACATGTGGCTCTTTCTGTTTGAAGCTGCTTTCCAGCCACATGGATGGTACCTCCCTGCCCGTCTCTGCCTGTCAAGCTCCTGCCCATCTTCCACGAAGACCTCCTCTTCTGTGAACTGAAGGGCTTGACTCTTTTTGAGTTCTGGATCCCCTGTAGCTTTTTTTTATTGACAGAGTCTCACTTTGTCAGCCTTTGTAGAGTGTCATGGTGTCATAGTTCACAGCAACCTCAAATTCTTGGGCTTAGGCTCAAGTAATCCTCTTGCCTCAGCCTCTCAAGTAGCTGGGACTATCGGTGCCCGCCACAATGGCTGGGTATTTTTAGAGATGGGGAATCTCATTCTTGCTCAGGCTGGTGTTGAACTCAAGCTTTCTACCCTCCTTGGACTGCCAGAGTAGTAGAGTTACAGGTGTGAGCCACCATGCCAGGCCTCCCCTGTAGCATTTGATGAAATAGTTAGGAAGGTGCTTGTCTCACAGACATGAGAAGAGCAGTATTTTTATTCTTCTTTCAATGTTTTTGACATCTAGAAACTTGGCTCTGTTATGTGTCCAGAGTAAATTAGTAATCTCCCATTATTTACCATAGAGCATTTTTCTACCATTCCACTCTCCAAATGCCCAGGCTGGCACTCCGGCTCCTCGCGCTGGGGTCCGGATGCATTGATCACAGGAGAGCTCCAGGCCATCCACCTACCTCCACCTCCCAGAGTGCTAGGATTACAGGCGTAAGCAACCACACCCAGCCTATCTGACACTCTGATTCAGACTAAATAAAACAGGAATTCCCCGTGTTAAAACACTTTGGTAGATATAAAAAGGAGTATATGGGGGGGCCTGTGGCTCAGTGGGTAGGGTGCCGGCCCCATATACTGAGCATGGCGGGTTCGAACCCGGCCTCAGCCAAACTGCAACAAAAAAATAGCTGAGCATTGTGGTGGGTGCCTGTAGTCCCAGCTACTTAGGAGGCTGAGGCTACAGAATTGCCTAAGCCCAGGAGTTTGAGGTTGCTGTGAGCTGTGATGCCACAGCACTCTACCGAAGGTGATAAAGTGAGATTCTGTCTCTTTCTTTTAAAAAAAGGAGTATATATGGATTCTTTCTATACAGAGTTTGCAATCAAGAATTGTTCATTCAAGCAAGGCATGACAGTGTGTACATACAGTCCCAGCTACCTGGAAGGTTGAGGCAGGAGGATCCCTTGAGCTCAGGAGTACAAGTCCAGCCAGGGCAATATAATGACATCCTGTCTTTTTTTTTTTTTTAATTACATTAAAAGAAAATCATTGAATAGATACTCAAAAGCTTTTTCATGGCCAAATGCTTGAATGAATATGTAAATGAAAAAGCACAAATCATTGTAATTTGAGAAGCTCAAGTGCCTGAAGAGATTCACGGGTAACATTGTTATGAGAACTCAAAGAATCCTTAAGCAAGAGATGTCTTCTAGCAAAGGAATCAGAAAAAGGAGGTGACATGTGAGCTGGGTCCTTAAGATTCACCAGGGGCTGGAAAAATGGAAAGAGAGAACAGTCCTCCAGGCAAAATGAGGGCAAGAAGTGGGAAAGTGTGAAATAAAGAAAAAGAAATGTAAGTGTTGCCGAGAAAAGGGGGCACACAAGTGCATAGAGTAGGGGCAAATGGAAACCTGATCAGAGGAGGCCTGGAGGCTGTACTGACTTGCAGGGTGACATCAAAGCAGCCCTACAGTGCTGTCCTCTAAGATTGGTGGCAACTGAAGCTCTTGGCATGGTGAGATGCCATTAGGGCTCTCCAGCTGCACTACCCTGATTCGGTAGCCCCATGTGAGGCAGAAGGAAACCTCTCTCCCACAGTCATGGGCAGGTTGAGGTGGGACTGAAAAGAGTCCTCAGCAGCAGAGTGACAAAGCAAAGTGGAAGAAAGTCAGATTGGGGTATTTTACTAATCTGTCAGCCACCATTTGTAATTAGGTAGTTTATGATCATGATTAATTAAAAGCTTACAAAGCATATGAAAAAGAAAGCTGTGGTTTGAATGACTGTTCATTAGAATATAGGGATATACTGAGTTTCCATGACAGCCTGCCTTTTTGTGAACTTTCAACGTTCTGGACTTCAGACCAGCACTTTGATGGCGACAGTTGTCCTTGTAATACTTGGTCTGCTGCTTTGGCTTCTAAGCAAAGTTGGGGCCTCTGTGGAGTGAGCACAGAAGAGGCTGCCCATCCCCCCACCTCCCACCCCTGCAGGAGCGAGCACTGTGAGCACTTGTAGTAGAGTTAGAGAAACCTCCTTTCAGGCCTAGCTCTGTCCCTTTCTAGCTGTGTAGCCTCAGACTAATTAACTCCAAGCTTCAATTTCTATTTTAGGATTTTTCTGAGAAACAAATAAGGGAAGCTTCATGCAGATTTACCACCTGGAACAGGTGCTCTGTTAAGGCTGGCTCCTTCTCACCTGTCAGAGGCCAACGGGATTCCAGCCATTGTTTCTTTCATTTATTCATTTTTTTATTTATTCACTAAACACAGTGGTGAACAACAGAGAAATAATCCCCATCAACCCTTATTAGGTTTATAACCTAATGGAGGGGACAGACATTAAACAGCCGTTTATTGGCTGTGTGACCTTGGGAAAGTCACTTAACCTTGCTGAAATCAACAAGAGTTGATTTCAGTATTCAAATAAGAAAATGTATGTGAAAGGGCCACACAAATATAACATTCCAGGTACCACTACAGTCTTTTCTCTTATACCCTACAACCGCCTCCAGCTTGGGTTCAGAGCATAGAAGTGGAGAGAAAGGAGGGATATTATGATAACCCCCAGTTTTCATCGCACTTCATGGGTGAAGTAACAAAGATTGATTCTTATACCTAAATGCTGCAAATTTATTTTAGGTAGAAAAATGGACACAGCAAAAACAAAACAAAACCAGAAGCAAGTGGTAGGTTAGTCTGTGGTGATTCTCTTTTGCCCTTTTCCAGAAAAAGGAAGAAATATACTGTGGTGACTACTCAGAAGCCAAGTGCCAATGACTACAGTCTTCAAGGCTTCAGGTTTCTTATTGGCATTCTCGCTGAGTGTGTTTAAACAGGGGCTGTTATGCACATAATCACTGTTTGCTGTGGCCCAGCAGGACCTATGAGGGAAGGCTGTTCAAAGCTCCACAGCGATCACCCTGTGCAGAGAAGGTGGAAGCCAGAGTCTGAAGAGGAAAGGCTTTTCATCAGTTCTGTCACAACCCTCCAAGAAGCAGAACTGAGACTCTGCTGCCCAGACCAAGAGCTGAGAGCTGGGCAGATTTCAGCAGAGCACAGGTACTCTGGAAGTCAGACCCCAGCCCCAGAGGTCTGTGCTGTGGAAGTGGCACCAATTTCCAGCATGTCAGATGCATCAAGCCTCATGTATAATCCCCACTCTCACTTCAAGACAAGACAGTGACTTAGTGCTGAGCACACCAGCCTGCCCTCCCAGCACCTCCAAGAATGTGAGCCAGCACTTACAGCGAACTCTGTGGCGGCCTCCGTCAGGATGAGTCAAGAGTGGTATGTAGAGGAGCTCTTTATCAATCAACAAAGTGGGTGGGAATGTCTACCATGGATCAGGGACCATCAAGGACCATGCCTGGCACCAAGGGGAACTCGTAGATTAGAGAGGCAAGATCATGGATCTCATGATTTGGGGAGAGAGAAGAGACATATATACAGGGCCTACAATGATCGGTGTATTTATTGCCTGAACAAAGGATGGACTGAATGAATGAACAGAAGGATATGCACCAAGAAAGGTACACAGCAAGAACACAGGATTTGGAGTCTGAAGACAGTTGGCATCTGAGCCCACCCACTTCCAGCTACAGAGCTCTGCTATTCCTAGATCCATGGTCCACCTGCTCTGTGCCCAGGGGCTGACCTCTGCAGGTGCCTTCCCAGGGCTCCCTTGTGGTCTGCCTTCTGATTGGGCTCAGCACCAAAAGAGTCCCTGGAAAGACGAGGGGCCAGAACAGGGTTTCTTTCCCTCTCTGGCTCAGCCTCTGGCAGCAGCCCTGCACTTCAGTTCCTGCAGCTCCCACAGACCACATCGCACTTCTCTCTGGGCTCCAGGAACATTGTCCTCCCCCGGCCTCTCTCTGCTCCTGATGTCTGAGTGCCCACGCACTTCTATCTTCCTTCAATCCTGCCCACTCCTTTGGAGGAAGAGTCCCTTCTTGGAACTAACCACCTGGGTTAGTTCTGTTTCCTATTGAGACCCAACTCAGTAAATTAGAGGAAGTCATGGAACTTCTCAGAGTGTCAGATTCCTCGACTATGAAAATAGAAAAAACAGACTCTCCTAAGTGTTGGCTGCTTGAATAAATCACCGAATGAACGAGAAAATGAACAAGTGAATGAATGAATGAATGGCTAAGAGGACTAATGTCAAGGTGCTAATATACTAGTTATGAAAATAATGATTGTTGGGCGGTGCCTGTGGCTCAAGGAGTAGGGTGCTGGCCCCATATACTGGGGGTGGCGGGTTCAAGCCTGGCCCCGGCATAAAAAGAAAGAAAAAGAAAATACTGGTTGTTATAATGAGTATTAAGTGGCAAATGAATATAAGAGTATTAACTGTCTTGATATCATAAGATGGCCATGGGTTAAGAATCTGTCAATCTGACTGCCTTTGTTAGCTGTGTGGTCTCTGAAAGGCCTTTATTTCTTCCCCTGTAAAACAAAGGAGTTGGGTAATAGCCTGTAAGTGCCCACCCATTTTGGACATCCTACCAAGTGCTGAGCATTCAAGGGATCTGTACAACACAATTTGAGTTGCAGAAAGTAGGGAAGGCCTGGGGGAAGAAGGAAGAGCTTGAAGAATAGGAGGATAAGTGAGAGGACAGAAGGCCCTTCCTAGTGAGTGGGTCTGGAGGGCAGAGGGTGCGGGATGCCTGCAGATGCTGGTGACCAAGAAGAAGATCTGGCTGGAACAGACGTTACCCATGGGACATAGGGGAAATGACTGGGGACATAGTCTTTTTTTTTTTTTTCCTGTACATTAAGAATTTTTATTTACTTATTTATTTATTTATTTTTTTATATCCTTTTTTTTATTATTATAGATAAAAATATGCACCATAGATGTGGCCCAAGGGACATAGTCTTCATAGGACATGAGGGGAAACAGTTGGGGACATAGCCTGGGGCCACGCACGAAGGTCTTGGAGTCTGAAGATAGTTGGCGTCCGAGATAGTTGGAGATAAGAGCAAATGGCTGGGGACACATCCTGGGGCCACACATGAAGGCCTTGACCATCAGGCGAAAAAACTGAAAGGAACTGTAGACAGCAGGAGTCTGACCCCCAGAGGGACCCAAACCCGGTGCAGTACTGGGGTTCTGGTTTCTTCTGCTGACCCCCTGAGTTGCCATCAGAATCTCTCTCTTCATTTCTGATGGCAGCTGCCTTCTCCCTTTTGTGATTCCTTTCTTTGAAGGTCATTTTTCAGATCAGGGATGGGGGAAAATTTATTGAGTGAGGAAACCATTTGGTAAGGGATATTTTTGGCACCATTCGAATCTTGGCAAAAGACTTTTTCCTGTCATCATCCAACTTGTTTTTTAACATATGTTTGGTTGCAGCAAATTTTTTTTTTTTTTTTTTTTTTTGGTTGCAGCAAATTTAGAGACACAATCGCCAAAAGAAAGTGATTTTTTTTTTTTTCCAGTTATTGCAAAACTATAAATCCAGGGAAAATAATTAATGGGCCTTGAATAAGAATACTAACTGGAAGATACTAGGCAGTAAGTCAAAATAAGCATTTTGAAAAAATGGTTAAAAATTAACAAGGATGATAATGCAAAACTACTATAAGACACGTGGAGTTATTTGAAAAATGAGGCTAGCTGTGTGAGTTTAGGCATCTCCCTTCCCTCCTTGGGCCTCTGTTTCTCCGTGTGTCAGAGAAAGGCGTTAGACCCCATGGTGGACTGTAGAAGCCTATCCTGCCCTGCCAGGGCCTCTGGCTCCCGTGTCCCCGCTCTCTCTCCCCTCTGTTGAGAACAGCACTGCCCGGAGGGCACAGACTTCGGTTTTGGCTCTTCTGAGATCTGTTACTTGGTGGCCTCTCAGGGTACAGGAGCTACAGAACCCAAGCAGCTGCTCCACTCTGGCACTTCAGCTGTGGCCAGAGAGGAAAGGATTCCATGCCAGCCTGCAATAAAGCTGGACTTCTGAGTAAAGGTCATCCAGACATGTGCTGACCCCACCACCACTGCTGAGGACAGGCCTTGTCTCCTGTCACAGATGCTCACCAGGGAGACCCTGAGCACTGGACAGTCTCCTATCCACACGCCGCAGGCCCCCCACAGGGCTCATTCCAAAATGCTCATCTGCGGTTACCGTTATTCTCCAGCTCAAAGAAAGTTGGTGACACTCCCTTGTTGAACTACAGCAATGTGTCCTTGAGAGACACTCAGGAACCCAAGCCAGTCACCAGAGTTTGGAGAATGCAGCTTCTGTCCCCATCCCCCAGGCTGCCTCCTGGTGCTCTCAGACGTCCTACAGGAAAGAAAACTGTTCGGCCTCATCGAACCCAGCGTGCTTCTAAAATATATTCAACCAAAGGACTTATTTTTGCTTAGTAACTCCAAGAAACATCCCTCAGGACTACAATTCGCTACAACACTGCTCTCTGGGTTAAAATCCAAACTCGTTAGCGTTCAGATAAGGTTTGCCTCTGTCCAGACCCTGACAACCCCAGGCCTCACTTGCTGCTGCTCCTGTGTGCGCCCTGAATTCCACTCCACTGGATGATGAGTTGATAGTTGGTGATTTGTGTGTGTGAGAGATGCTGTAAAAGTATAAATCTGGAGAAAGAAAAGAAAAAGAGAGCCTTAAACAGGAATATTACTTGAGGTAATACCTGAAGTATCCTAGGTTCTAGATCCCAAGGACTAGAAAAGTTAAATCATATAAATCATTTGCTCATTTTTTTTTTTGTCAAAGAACTAGGCATTTATCCTCCCTCCAGGCCTTTCCTCCTGCTGGTCCTGTGGTCTGGAAACTTCCCTCTTTTGTTTTCGTCTGGAAAGTGTATTCATCTTTCAAAGCTCTATGAAACGCTGGCTCTTCTGTGAACCCTCTAAAATTCTGTATACGAATTTATGACACTGAATTTATGCTCCGAGTTATCGTAGCATTTTACTGAACTTCCGTTAAAGTACTTTTCATTCTACTTTCCCAAATATGAATAATAAAAGCTAAGATTTATGGCAGCCCTCTGTGCCACTATTAGGTTGCAGGCAAGAGGATAAAAAAAAAAGACAGTCTCTGTTGCCTGTGCTTCTGCGTCCCCTCCCCAAACCTGGGAGCGTCTTGAATCACATCCGTGGAACCTTTTTCCTGTAGGCTTCTCCATAATGAGTCTGTCACAGCCACATACATACATGCAACTAAGCCAAGTATTAATTTGCTTCCTATGACGATAATCTGTTGAAATCAGAAAGGAAATGGGACTGAAAGAAAAAGAAATTAAGGTATTAGCAATAGTTCTCAAATGAAGGGTTTAATTCTCTGACATTTAGACAGTCACGAAAGAAATTAAGAACAAGGCAAATGGGCACCAAAAGTCCTATCTAAATAGGCAAAACAGATGTCATAAAGCCTATGTGTTGCATTTTAGGCTTTTGTTCAAGTCTTTTTCTTCTAGACCCAATCCTACCAACCAATGTTATATTAGAAAGGGCAAAGGAAAAACGTGACCAGATGTGACAACAGGTGTGACAGTGAGCAGATGCCATAGGATCAGTGCAGAAGAAAAACAAATATGGGACCATTGAGTGGAGGGGCAAATGGTCCTCTGCACTTGAACCCTCCCAACCTCCATGGACGTCATGACATTGTAGTTCGCCTTTGACAGTCGCAAAAATGCCTGGATTATCAAGAAAACATTAGACTCCCTCATATCCTCTTTCCAGAAGGAAGCCCAGTATATACAAGCTATTGGGTAAGAACTTCTTTTTAAAATGATAAGTGGGCTCAGCACCTGTAGCTCAGTGGCTAGGGCACCAGCCACATACACCAGGGCTGGTGGGTTCAAACCCGACCCTGGCCTGCCAAACAACAATGACAAGTACAACAAAAAATAGCCAGGTGTAGTGATGGGCGCCTGTAGTCCCAGCTACTTGGGAGGCTGAGGCAAGAGAATCACTTGAGCCCAAGAGTTTGAGGTTGCTGTGAGCTGTGACGCCAGGCCTCTACTGAGGGTGACAAAATGAAACTCTGTTTCAAAAATAAATAAATAAACAAAATGATAAATGTTTGTTCGAAAGTTAAGATCCCCCCTGCCAAGATAGCCTCATAGTTCATGCCTCATATTGTCAGCTCCTTGCTCAAATGTCACCTTCCTGAACACCTGGATTTAAATGGCAGTCCCCACCCCACCCCCACCAATTGCCAGCATGACCCATCCCCTTTTCTTATCATATTTTTCTTCATACCAGTTATCGCCTAATATAATTTGGTTATTATCAATGTCCCCTACTTCCCCAAAATGCATGCTCCATGAATGTAGGGGGATTGTCTCTCTGCTGGTTGCATGCTGTATCATGAGGGAAACTGCACCTGGTACCTCTAGGCCTTCAGCATTGAATGAAAACATGAATAGATTCAGTTATTTGGAAGACATATTTAAATTTTTAAAAATCATTTTATGGAAATACTGGCTAAATGCAAAATAACTATATGAGAATTCTTTTTTTTTTTTTTTTTTTGAGACAGAGTCTTAAGCTGTCAGAGTGCCATGGCATCATAGCTTACAGCAACTTCAAACTTGGACTTAAGCAATCCTCTTGCCTCAGTTTTTTCTATTTTTAGTAGAGCTGGGTCTCATTTTTGCTCAGGCTGGTCTTAAACTCGTGAGCTCGGGCTTTCCACCTGCCTTGGCCTCCCAGAGTGCTAGGATTACAGGCGTGAGCCACTGTGCCTGGCCAACTATATGAGAATTCTTGAACACAATCATATTAATTCATTGGCAATTTTTTTTTTTTTTTTGAGACAGAGTTTCACCCTGTTGCCCTGGGTAGAGTGCCATGGTGTCATAGCTCACAGCAACCTCAGACTCCTGGGCTCAAGTGATCCTGTTGCCTTGGCCTCCTGAGTAGTTGGAACTACAGGTGCCTGCCACAACGCCCAGCTAATTTTTCTATTTTTAGTAGAGACAGGATCTCACTCTTGCTCAGGCTGGTCTCAAACTCTTGAACTCAAGCAATCCACCTGCCTAGGTCTTCCAGTGGCAATATTTATTGAGGACCTACTCTATGCAGACACTTTGCACTGGAGATTTGCTTGTTTTGTTTACACTTGCTCTTTGGAAGCACCAAGTATTTCACACGCAGAGTCACTAATAAGCTACACACACACAGAGAGACATGACATTCTGGTTCCTTCTTGTAGCTTAATTTAGATCTTATCAGTTCTTTTATGTAAAGTTTTGACAAGTCTGGTCTATGTCTCCTTCAGGAAATTCTTAGAAGTAAGAGATGATGATATTGATTAGAAATGCTAGTGTTTGCCATGAGTGAGCCTAGAATCAACATTTAAACACTGTTTATTGGAATGTTGGAGCCAGCTATGGGATCCTACAGAGCATACTGGACCCAGAAAAAACTTAAGTCCTAGCCCTGGGCCCATCCTTAAAAGCTGAATAATTCTGGCAAGTGAACCACAAATAGCTGGTTCAGAGGTCTTTTTTCCAGGATTTTATAAATTATAAAGTGCTCTTCAAGTTTAAGGAATTATAATTATTTTGTTGAGAAGTAGAAAGTACATTACATGGCACTTGAAAGGGTACAATTTTCATGACCCTTGAAATGCATTTTCGTGACCCTTGAAATGCATGGGTATCAGTCTTGATACCTAAGCCAACCTCACTGTTACGGAATTTGTGTGACCTTCACTTTTAGGGCCTATTTAATCATGTGCAGGAAAGACTTCTACCTAGCTCTAGCATGCTGGGATGATTTCTCTGACTCTTATCACAACTGACAAGGTCTGTAGGTCTGTGGCAGTAGATTGGGATGGATTCCAATTGATCCTGAAGCCTTACCTGATGTTCTCTCAGTGTGAAACTTTAACTTTCTTCATTCACTTCCTCATACATCCATTCATTCACTTAATAAATACTTACTGAGCATCAGTTAGTAGCTGAGGCGATCCCAGACGCTAGGGATAACAAATAGAAGAAGACAAAGTCTCAGTACCATCAATGACCAAAGCTGAGTCAGAGAGCAGACTTACAGAGGAGGCATAAGGAGAGAGGAGGAAGGTGCAGGTGGTCTAGAGAGGGAAGCCTGACTCCCCCCATCTGGGAGACACAGAAATGGCTTCACACAGAGATCACGGTTCAGTGGGTCTTCAGGGGAGAGGTGGGAATTAACCAGGTGGGGCAGGAGACAGGCATGGGATAATGTTAAGTAGGGAAGAATGTGGGGAGATCCTCATGCATTTCACTTTGGCAGTTTAATAAGCATTTTTTGTGTAACTATTTTGTGCTGGACATTGTAGATGAAAAGGTGTGAAGATCCAGGAACTGAGGAGGGTTAGATTAAAGTGCTTGAATGCCATGATCAGGACTCTTTGGTGGGTACCTGTAACAGTCAAGGGCACAGACCTATGGCATGTTCAATGCAAAAAAGAAGATTACAGAACGTGATCCCTTTGTGTAAAATTATATATCTTCACCATTCTGACATTCGGGAGGTATTAATAAATGTTAACTATATAGCAAGTACTGAGGATACAGAAGCAAGCAGAATAGAATCCCTGTCCCTTAATAAAATACATCAATGAAGTGTAGTAAGTGCTAAGCTTACAGGAACACCAGGCAGGATGACTAAGCTAATCTGGGAGAAGGGATAGCAAGGGAAGATTCCCAGGCAGGTGATATATTTAGTTCAATCTCTCAGGGGGACTAGGAATTGTCCAGGTGATTGGATTAGGAAGTGTTCTAAGCAGAAGTATGTGGAAAGTGCTGGAGACCTCAGGAAGGAACTGTAAGACTTCAAAATGGCTGCTGTATAGTGCTCAGGGCCTGAGATCTATGGTAAAGAGTTTGGGTTTCACCCCAAGGGTAGCTATTGATGGATTTTAAGCAGAGGAGCAACATGGTAAGAGCTGTATTTTGGATATGACATATGCCACCTCACCAGCTTGGTTACAAATAAAGTCATCTATCATTCCTCAAGTCATAATGCCCAGCAGCCCCCACCTACTCAATTTAGGAGGAAGCTTCTATATCTGAGATCCCTTTCTCCAGGTATTTCTGAAGGTTGTCTGTGAATCACTTCCCCCTACCCCAGGCATATCCTTGCTGGCATTTCCGAAAGAGCACGACCTTGGCTGTGTCCTTCGAGGCTGACTCTTCCATGGGTGGCCAGCTTCTGCTAGCTGCATCTGGAGTGGCGTTGCTGCAGTCTCTAGAGCAGGGGCTCAGTATTTTCCCACATCAGTGACCATCAGGTAGCTTAAGGAAACAGTCCCTTTGATGGCCATGTGAGCATCTCACAACCCTCTTGCTGCCTCCATGGGTGCTGGCATGGGCCTGTTTCACCTCAGTGTCTCCCCAAGACAAAGAGAAGACCCCACCCAACCCTCTGTCATTCAGAAGAGGCCTGCTGCAGCAAGTAGGCCAGAATTGTGACAACTCGGGTGAATCAGCCCCTCTCTGCATTAAGTAGACAGTCGTTTATCAAAAGGCATGAGTCCTGTGGCCGTGGTGGGAGACACTGTGAAGTCAGCCACAGGTTCTGTCCAGAGACAGCCCTCCTCTTGAAGCCAGCAGGAGGGGAAGACACAGCCTTCCATCTGTCCAAAGGGTCAGTCCTAATTTCCTTCATGGCTGTTCAGATAGGCAGTGCTTTGGGGGTAGACACAAGTTTGAATACTCCCACTCACTGTCCACTTTTTGGCAGGATGGTGAGGCTCCTGCCCACCACTGGAACCACTTTAAACCTCCCAGGCAGATACTGGGCCTTCCCCTCTCTTACCCCAGTGTAAAGACTGGCCTGACTTCCTGCCCAGGATTATGCACTTTTCAAAATGAGTGACAGTAGAAGCACGCATTCCTTCAGGGACACGGTGCCTCCCAAACTGAAAGACCGTGCCTCTGGTTCTTGGGGGTTTTTACAATCTTCCACTGTACTTTAGTACAATATTTGATTCCTTTTCACCATGATTACACATCATACTTTCAGGAAAAGAATGTAGGCTTTGGAATCAGATAGCCTTGACCTATCCGATAGCCTTGGTGAATCAGATCATGAGTTTACTCATGTATTCATTGGGAAAGAGAACATTTCACAAGGTTGTTGAGAAAAACACATTTTTATATTTCTAATATTTTTGTTATTCAGAACTAAGGTAATTGTACATAAATACATCCATGTGATTATATGGTATACCTGGTGAGGAGCCTTCAAGGGGAGGCCTTTTGTCCTTTTTTGTTTATTCCTCCCTCCTCCTCTGGGCGGTCTCACTCATGTCATGGCTCCTAGCCGAATCCAGGCCCATGACACAGCCCACATAACTGTGTCAACAGCCTAGAATGGACCTTCTGTATTTTTCTCTGTGATAATACAATAGTAAAAGCATATAGAGACATATGTACGTGTATATGTCTTATATAAATATACATAATCATATAAAAGATTCGTTGGTCTTCTTAAAAAAGATCATATTACACCCAACTTTATATATCCTACTTCCTCACTTAATAATACTTTCCAGAACTCCCTCTAGTCCCTTGGTAAAGTTCTGATTTTAATGGCTGCATATTTCATGACTTGGAAATAATATAATCCTTTTCATTTGCTCCCACATTTATCACTTTGTTTCTAGTTTTTGCACTATGAATGATGGTGTAACACAGACGTACACACACACATTTGTTATAGTGATGGTTTTATTTCTTTGCAGTAGATTTCTGGATGAAATGGATATAGCCAGTCAACAACATTTCTAATGTGTGTGCCAGAGTGCCTCTTACGTAGCAATTGCTCAATAAAGGGGTATCTACTACTCCTCTTATTATCAGCTGGGGAGTTAAATTTTGGAAAAGTTCGGTCATTTATTGGAGCTCCACTTAGATAAACTACATTTACTTTAAAGACATAGGTTATCTGTAATAACTGAACTAACTGTCCTTTCCTTGTTTATACAAAGTCTAAAGGAAATGGGACTTCACTGGGAAACTAAAATAGACATGAAAGTTTGCCTCCTCATTTCCTCCTTGCCATTTCGAATCCATTTCCTCAGGGAGGCAGGAACTCAGAAGTCAAAGGCTTTGCTCCCGTAATTGGAGATTTTTGTTTTGCATTTTAAAAAAATTGTTATCAGCTTCTTTGCATAGCTGATTTGAAAAACAAAAAGTTCATTAAAGAGTTTTCCAGTTGTGGAAATGCAATAAGGAACCAGAGCCAGCTTTTTGGTGAGATGAAAGAATAAGTTTCTGTGTCCGTAGCCCATCATCCGCCCTGACTGGGCAGATGCCAGCGGGAGAAAACGGGCAGTTTCTGGTTGGAAGGGTCTTGTTATGCTCAGCCTCTCTTGCAGAGAAGACTGAGGCTGGTGCTGTGCACAGAGGGCAGTTTTGCAAGATACAGACTTGGTGGATTCTGGGTGCTGTTTGACTAAAATATCCAACCATGACAGATTTCTAACTCCAGACTGAAATGGAATCTTGCAAGCTGGCTAAGGGCCAGGTCCCGGGCCCTGGACACAGCCTGGAGCTCAGAATGTGGGATTCTGGGAGAGAGAAGGCACACCCACCATCTCAGTGAAGCGGAAGAAGGAATCTCTGCTGTCTGCAGCTTTGTTCTCTCCCATCTGGATGCCACTGAGCTCAGGAAAGCTGTGGAGGCTCATGGGGGTGTCCATCGATTCCTGGCCACCAAACAGGACACCCTGTCCACACCAGCGAAACAAGCTTCTGCCTGCCCAGCTCAGCTCTTCCCGCTCTCTCCCGTCTGACTTGCCTTCTCGCATTCTGGCTTCTACCCTGTATATGGCCCCACGATCACCTCTTGGACAGAATTCTGCTTTCTAATCTGATCCTCATCACCCAGATTTTCCCACTTTGATTCAACGCTAGTTCTAAAACTCTAATCATGCCCCTAGGCTCAGGTTATCCTCTGGGAAGGGGGATGACAGTGATGGGGTCAAGGGCTCAGTCTGTGAGGGAAGGGGGATGACAGTGATGGGGTCAAGGGCTCAGTCTGTGAGGTGAAGGCCCAGACAGAAGTGAGTCCAGAACCAGAGAAAGAAACACTGATTGACGCCTAAATGCCAACTTTCTTTCCCCGTTTGTTCTGCATCCTTTATGCCTTATTCTAAGAGGTTCTAAGGCCTGGTCCTTACTTATGGAGCATCTACTATAGGCAAGACCAGGCCTGAAATGAATATTGTTGGGAGACCTGAAGCCTTGTCCTCAAGTAGCTCATAGTCTAAACTTGGAGGACCACATGCCCAGAGGAGAAATGTCTCAGTTCAAACTTAGCTGGGGGAAGGAGGAAGTGGTGCAAGAATTCAGAGGAGGTGGGTGTTTCTGGGGGGTGAGGTGGAGATGTTTTGGGGTCCAGGCACACCCTTGACAAGAGGGGACAGAAGGGAGGCAGCAATTACTAAGCCTCTACCAGGTGCCAGTGTTAGTGTGAGAGCTTTGGCTGCTTATCTCTGGTAATTCCTAGGATTAGGGTAGGAAGGGAGAGGGAAGAAGCCATTTCAACTAGGGAAATGGTGCAGTTAAAATGCTGACAGCAGGCCGGGCACCGTGGTTCATGCTTGTAATCCCAGGACTCTGGGAGGCCAAGGTGGGTGGATTGCCTGAGCTCACGGGTTCAAGACCGTTCTGAGCAAGAGTGAGACCTCCAGCTCTTAAAAAAGAAAAAAATAGCCAGGCGTTGTGGCAAGCGCCTGTAGTCCCAGCTACTTGGGAGGCTGAGGCAAGAGGTTCATTTGAGATTAAGTCCAAGAGTTTGAGGCTGTTGTGAGCTATGAAGCCATGACATTCTACCAAGGGTGACAAAGTGAGAATCGGTATCAAAAAAAAAAAAAAAGAAAAAGAAAATAAAAAAATGCTGACAGCATAGTGTGAGCCACAAATCTGTTTAAGTTGAATGCTTGTATCGACAAAATATGCTTCTCTGCCAGGGAAGAAATAGCCATACTGGGCGTGCATCAGAGGGCCAAGGAACAGGTGTGATTGGCTTACTCCAGAGTCACATGGGTTCTTTGAGCACCTGGAATACTTTGGGTATTGTGTCAGTTATGGTATGGAACGAGCTCACTGTGGATCCAGAGATCTGCTGAGGCTCTGCACCTCATACGCTCAACAGTTTCAGGGTAAGAAAGAACATGGGAACTTCCATGGTCTTATTGAAAAATCTCACTCAAAATATCATTTCTGGTCTTATATCTAGAACAGAAAGCAATGAGAAAAAAAAAGAAGAAGAGAATTTAAAAAATCAGACAACGTATGTTTCAGTCCTCAATACCTGTATTTTTTTCCTATAGTTTGTTCAATAAGTGTTTTCTCCCAGCAGAACAGCAGTGGACCAAATTGGTAGGGTTCTGTTCCTTGTGTTTACAACCTCGTTGGAGAGGTAGACATTAAATAAGGTAACACACAAGTTAAGTGTGCGATTGCCAAGGCAGTTCTGTAAAGTAAGAAAAAAGAAAAAGGATCCAGGTACTATGCAAGAGAGAGGAAGGACATGGGGGCCTCTCTGAGAAGGCCATGCTTCAGATGGGGCCTAAGCAATGGGAGGACTGAAACAGGCCAAGTGGGGCAAGGGCATGTGCTCTCTGGCTGGCCACACACCCATCATTATGAAATAGTGATAACATGATGCCTAAGCCCCAGGGTTGTCATGGAAATTAAATAATTTAATGTATCTAAGTTACCTGGCCTGCTGCCTGGTACATACTGGGGCACTGAACAAATGTTTGCTGAATCTGATTGGCAAGGCCCTCCCAGCCCTTGCATTCCAGCGTGCCTTGTTTCTCTCTGACTTTGACCCCAGGGAACCTCACCTTCACTCTAGGTGCCTTCTCTGGCCTCTCTTCTATCTGTGCAAGCAGAGGAGAGTTAGGAGCGGAGCCCTTCATGGACCCCATCCCTGCCTTCCCTGTGATGTTCACTGGTGCCTGGAGTCAGCCCATAGCTGCTTCTCTCTTGGAGGAAAACTGCTGTGTGGATGAGAGGAAAACACCCATCCACACAGAAGGCAATAACAACCATCCTGAGCTACAAACAGTAGACATTTAGAAATCCTCAAATACTGAGGGGGGTGGATCACTTGAGCACAGGCATTTGAGACCAGCCTGAGCAAGAGCAAGACTCAGTCTCTGCTAAAAAATGGAAAAACTAACCAGGTGTTGTGGTAGGCACCTGTAGCCCCAGCTACTCAGGAGGCTGAGGCAAGATTGCCTGAGCCCAAGAGTTTGAGGTTGCTGTGAGCTGTGACGCTACAGCACTCTACCCAGGGGCCACAGAAAAAAACTCTGTCTCCAAAAAAAAAAGAAAAGAAGAAAAGAAAAGAAAAAGGAAGGGAAGGGAAGGAAAAAGAAAAGAAAAAACGAAAAGAAAAGAGGGGAAGGGAAGGGAAAGGAGAAGAAAAGAAGAGAAATCCTCAAATAGAGCAAATCATCGCTTCCCGGTGCTCCACAGTTACAAATGTACATCTACCGTGCGTCAGCTGATCACCACGTGAAACTGACAGCTGGCTAGGCAGCACGAAACAGGCTATTTCCTAGATGACACAGACACTCCTGGTGGGCAAATGACATCGGGGCTCAGACCTGGACGTCTAGTTCTCCTTCCACCTTGGAGGACTCAGGGCTCACACTCCTTCTACTCTTCCCTCCCACCTTCAAGTGCGGCCCCTTGCTGTGTGTTGTCCTCTGTCAGGCGCTGTGCTGGGCCCTGGAGGCACCGGCCTCCTGGATGGCAGTGTTTGGAGGCCTGCAAGACAGAACTGTCATGGAGTAATGAGGGTATTTCTAGCCGTTGCTGGACACTAACCCTGCATCTGAGTGTTCCCTGGTCTGGATGGAACGCCAGGTGTGTGGCAATGCAGTTAACCTTTGAAATGTAACCTGATCGGCTGCCTGCCAGAGTCTGGCCCGTAGTCTGCTGTGGGGACAGCCAAATGGAAGGCCCAACTTCCTCCTGAATGAGCGCAGAGTTCCAGGACAAGAGGCAGAACCTGGGCTGTCACTGAACCAGTCAAGGAGAAAGTTAGCCTCCGGGTTCCCTGCTCTCGTCCTTGGGGCATTTCTCACTTTTACCTCCTCCATTCTTGGCTGAGGACTGAGCAAGCGGCACCCCTGGGAAGGATGCTCCCCAGGATGCCCAGCCTGTCACCCAGAGAAACTGTGAGCTCCTTCTGCTCCTCCTTCATGTCTGTCTCCCCCCCTTCTGGGCACCCACTATGGGTCCGACAGGCCTGCTCCGATGTCAGCTTTGATCCCCACATTCAAGCCAAACGTGTCCAGGCCTTTAAAATGCTTGCTCTCTGTTCAGAAGGTTCTTTCTCCTCTGCTACACTGACTCCTCTGCTCACCCTTCAGATCCCAGTGGGGCGGTCCCTGCCACTGCCCTTCCCCTTCCTGGGAGCCTCTGACAAGGTCCCAGGGCATCGTGCGCCCACTCCTAGCATCACATTCTTGTCATTAGCTCTTCTCTATCTGTGGCTCCACTGGACCATTCTCACCCTCCATTGCACATGTAGCTCCCAGCCCTGTCCCTGGCACAGAGTAGGCCCTCAGTGATACTGAAAGAATGAAAGGAGGTGATCTTACCCTTCAATACCTGCAGACACACCTGCACCCAGACCTCTGCAGCCCCCCTCCCCCCTGCACTGGCCTTATATTGGCAGCTGGGCTGAGGTCTCTGTAGTTCTCACCTCTGACACCTCCCCAGGAACGCTGCCGTCCCCAGGCTGTCCTCTTCACTGATGCTTTTTTTTTGCAGTTTTTGGCCAGGGCTGGGTTTGAACCCACCACCTCTGGCATATGGGGCCAGCGCCCCACTCCTTTGAGCCACAGGCACTGCCCTCACTGATGCTTTTGACCCTTAAGCTGCAATATGCGGTGCTGTTCTAGGGTTCTGCTCCTTCTTCATGTCTGTCTCACCACACTGACCATCACTGGGACACATGTGACGGGGTCTGGAAAGCACAGGTGCCATGAGGTGTGTGTCCAGATAGGTTAGGGTGGCAGTGGTGGTGGGTGGACCCAGGAGGATTTGCTGACAGCTCTCTACATGTCTTCCTATTCTTCAAGAATTTCCATGGTTAATAAATTAGTCCTTGACTTCCGAGAGTTTAGCTTCAGGTGAAAAACACAAATAACACAAAGGGCAAATCCAGAATGGACACCAGTAACAGCAGGAGTCTTTGACTAAGCATCTAGTGTACATGGGGGGTGCATAGTCCCCATCTTTCATTTGTATAAAGATCTTGTAATTTGGGAATTAAAGAACCATTTAACAAGTGCTGTAGATCAGTGATTAGGTGCTGGCCACATACACTGGGGCTGGCGAGTTCGAACCCTGCCTGGGCTAAACAACAATGATAACTACAACAAAAAATAGCTGGATGTTGTGATGGATGCCTATAATTCTGGCTACCTGGGAGGCTGAGGCAAGATAATTGCTTCCAGTGGTTCTCAACCTGTGGGTCGAGACCCTTTTTAACCATGAAAATGCATTGCGGCATTAGGAAGGTTGAAAACCACTGGTTAAGCCCAAGAGTTTGAGGCTGCTGTGAGCTGTGATACTATAGCATTCTACTGAGGGTGACATAATGAGACTTTGTCTCAAAAAAAGAAATTGAGATAAGTGAACTGCCTCCATATATCAGAGAGTAGAAGGTTCTAGGACCAGGATATGAAACCAGACCTTGGCAAGGAAGGGGTAAAACTTCTCTTTCCACAAGATACTACTCTGGGGACCTAATCTCAAGAGTGTCCATGCGCTTTTTCTCCAGTACTGATGGTCTTGATGTCTAGAGCTCTCAGTGACATCTCTCAGTGTTCTGGGCTGAGAACACCTGTGTTTAATTTAGGTGGTGACTCAGACGTCCCACTCTTGAAATAGGCAACCCAGGGCCACACAAGCCGTGGACCCCTTCTTTGGCCTCATAACAATAATCCCAAACTTCTGATTCTATTGTCTGTGACTGAAAAGAGGCAAAACAGTGGTACCGGAAAGAGCTGTTCCCAACATAAACCTCACATGCAGATTATGTCAATGGTCACAAACCAGCATGAAGATTATTAAGTGGGAAACAAGCTGAAAAATAGAGCCTACGGAGGCTCGCTAAGTGGAGAGCTATTTCAGGGGTGTGTGTGTGTGTACTTTAGTTCATCCAAATTGGGGAAAAAATTACCTGCCAGGTAAAATCTACTTTCTCAAACCTAAAGGAATCCCATTCAGATGCCAGTAGGTTGGGAGGACCTGAGGGTGAGAATCAGCAGGAGCCCTCTGTTTTCTCTTTTAAAACTGGGTGGCCGCCTCAACAGCTGTAGGAATGAAGTTTTATTTTTTTCCCCCTTGAATAAACAAGTCTAGAGTTAGGAGCAGGCCTTCATTATTGATATACTTGGATGGAGACTCTGTTTGAAAATGGTTCTGTTTAAAACTAATACCAGCCACTCCCTCCACGGATCTTCGGGCAAGCTGACATCTTAGAGTTCACTCCCAGATGGCATGCTGCAGCACAACTCCAGTGCTTTGAATGAGAGAAGAGGTGACACAGTGGAAAGAACACTGGCCCGGGTCAGAGAGCCCAGCCCCTGCCCTGGCCCCGGGCTCCCCAGAGAGCGGGACAGGCCCTTCCCTCACGCAGCCGGCCATGGAGGCCACGTCTCTTCCTGCAGCTTGTTTTTCTCTCCTGAAGTGCTTCCTCGAGCAGACAGCGCAGCACTCTCTTGAGGTCTCTGTGGCATTTCTGGAATGTCCTTCTTTCCTAGTTCTGCTGTTCTTTCTCCTTAGCATGAAGGCAAGGAAATAAAGAGGCCTATTTATACTGGTCCGGGCCAACTCCGCACATCTCATAGCTGAGTATTTATGACTGTTAGCGTTTCAGAGACAACCTGTGAATTGCCTGGCGCCTCTCCAAGAGCGTGGATGTGGAGTTGGCACTACCTCACACTGGTCTGGGGCTGGGTGCTACCTCCCAGCTGGGCATCTGGAGGGCCCTGTGCAAAGTTCATTCCCCTTCCCCAGCTGCTCAAGGGCAAACCAGCTCTTTAGAACTGACCCAGAACTGACTTAGTGAGCAAGAGGTCAGCTTGGACTTGACAACAACCCATTCCCCCCATTCTGCCTTCTCAATGGGGTGGCTGAGACTACCCATATTTCTAAACATGGCAACAGCTCTAACACACTCATTTTGTGTAAGGTAACAGACTGGTCCAGGCAGCCCTGGAGTGTCTGCCTCTCTAACATATTCCGTTACCTTTAAGAATTAACCCCACCCATTGCCGTACTCAACGGTAAGACCTTGTCTCACCCCAGCCTTGGTTAACTGAACCAGTGATGGACCAATGACCCATGGTAAGCCAATCAGATATTTTCTTCTGAAGTTCTGATTTGAGATTCACTTTGTAATTTCTGTTGAGCCCTTGAGCAGGGAGGTGTGGTAAAGCCAGGACAGGCAAGCTGAGCTTGTCATATCAAACAGAGGCCACTGAAGCTTCTCTGCTGAGCAAATGATGAAAGTGTCACATGATGACCTCCAGAACTCTAGACAGATGGTTCTGACAGCTTTCCTGTTCCAGTCACTCTGGAGGCCCTTTAGTTCCCTGAGATACTGCTATATCTTTTGGTAACAGAATGTTCTATTATGGCTTAAATTTATGTAACACAGTACATTATAAGAATAAAAAAAAAAATTTTTAATGGAAAAATCTACCAGCTGTTTCCCTGAGATACTGCTATATCTTTCTGTAACAGAATGTTCTATTAGGTCTTAAATTTACGTAACACAATACCCTGTTAGAGTTTAAAATTTTTCTTTTGAGACAGGGTCTTGCTCTGTTTCCCAGGCTGGAGAGACATAGCGTTGTCATATCTCATAGCATCTCAAACTCCTGAGTTCAAGCAATTCACCTGCCTCAGCCTCCCGAGTAGCTGGGACTACAGGTGTCTACCACCATGCTTAACTAATCTTTCTATCTTTAGTAGAGCCAGAGTCTCACTGGGTTGCCCAGGCTGGTCTTGAATTCCTGGCCTCCAGTAATCCTCCTGCTTTGGCTTCTCTAAACGCTAAGATTATAGGCGTGAGCCACCTCTGCCGGACTAAAATTTTTTAATTTCAATGGAAAAATCTACCAGCTGCTCTCTGGTGAGACAACAGCAAAAGGTCACTCACTGCAGGGCAGTGGTGGCCTCACTTAGTGAACAAGAGGCCAGCTTGGACTTAGCAAAGCTACCCTCTCCAGGTCATCTGCAGAGCTCCAGAAACTGGGGAGCAATTTGGAAAGTGACCCAGGGATCTTCTGCAAGAAAAGGAGCCCGAGAACTAGGCTTTCTCCCCAATATCTGGAGATGGGAAAAGCTACTGAGGTAAACCAAAATGTCCCAGCCCAGATCAGTTGGTGTCTTAGAGAAAGAAGCAAGGCCCCTGAGGGCCGGCACGTGGTAAGAGAAAGCCAGGGCTGGGGCTAGCTTCGGTGCCTGCCCTGTGACTTGAGAAGAAGCAGCTTCTAAGAGCATCCAGGTAACCTCTGTGCAGTCACTTATGCAAGGTAAGGAAGTGAAGCTCAGCACTCCACTGGAGCTGGGCACCAGGACAGCTGGTGCTCAGTGCTTTTGGAGTTGAAAGAGGAATCCCCCAGACTCCATGAAGTACACGTTGCCCTCTGAGACCCAGCTTCAAAGTCCAAAGCAGAGCACCCCAGTTACACTTGCAATAACTTCCCTGTCTTACCTAAACAACTTTAGGGGAGACTTTGTTCCTGCAACCAAAGAACTTGCTCAAGTCACAAACACTGGAGGATGCTGAGTATAGCTTCAGGTCTGAACAACTCAAAATCTGAGTGGTTTTAAGTCCAAAGGTCCTTCTACTCCGGCCAAGTCCTCCCTCCCTGGCTGACTTTAGCAAAACTGCCCTTCAGGGCTACTGAGCAGCTGGCGCCCCTTGTCACTCCAAGGGGATGCAGCAACAGCACCCCCGGGAGCTTGGTAAAAATGGGTAATCTCACCAGAACTCTGAATCAAAGTCTGCATTTATCAAGTTCCCTAGTATCTTCGGGAAGCCCTGGTCGAGATTCACTCCCCAGGAAACCCCAGTGGTGCTGAGCTATGGACCCCAGAAGGATGCTGTCCTAGACCCTGCCTTTGACAGCACTCCACCCGCTCTGGGCTCACTTCTTTGTAAAACAAAGGGCCCTCCTGGTTCTGAGTTGAAGGAGGATCAGCTGCTTCCTTCAAAAAGATAGTCCAGAGAGAGGCAGAGTGGAGAGTGACCACTAATAGGTGTGGGATCTCTTTTGGAAAATATATCGGAAGTAGACAGTGGTAATGGTTGCACAACCCTGCGACTGCACTGAAGACTCCTGAATTGCACACTTTAAAAGGGTACATTTTATAGTAAGGGAATTATATCTCAATAAAGCTGTTATTAAAAAACAATAGTAGTAGGCTGGGTATGATGGCTCATGCCACTAATTATAGCACTCTGGGAGGCCGAGGCAGGTGGATTGACTGAACTCACAGATTTGAGACCAGCCTGAGCAGAGTGAGACCCCATCTCTAAAAATAGCCGGGCATTGTGGCAGGCGCCTGTAGTCCCAGCTACTCTCGAGGCTGAGGCAAGAGAATCACTTGAGCCCATGAGTTTGAGGTTGCTATGAGCTATGATGTAAGGGTGGCAAAGTGAGACTCCGTCTCAAAAAACAAAACAAAACAAAAAACAATAGTAGCAAAGTTGAGGAATAGAAATGAATGATAAACCTCATAAAATCAGATTTCACGTTTTATCTCAGAGACCTGTGGCTTCTCTACAGAAGGCTTTGCCTTTGTCCTGTCTGTCATGGTTTCTCTTCCCTGTGCTATCATGAAGCTCAAAAGGTGCAATGGGTTGGAAGTGAGTTATCAAGGCAGGGGACAGGGTCAGAAGCAGTCCCTGCTGCTGGCCTGCCTTGCCCTGAACCTACATGTAACTTCAGGCAACCAGATCATTAGCAGAGAAGCAGGTAAACCTTGCATTTCTTTACCATGCCAACTGCAGCGGGCTGGATGTTGTGAGACATCTATTTTTAAGAACTAAAAAATAAAACCTTTAGAGAAATGGAAGCCTAGTCATTGAACCCCTTGGCCCTGCTAGCTGGCAGGTCACCGTGGGGAATTCCCAGCCTTTCAGGTTCACCTGGTGCAGCAACTTCCTCTACTTCACAAGCTGGCTTCTGTCCCCACACTCCCCCCGGTTGCTTCCCCTGGATGATGCTTAGAAACATTCACAGAATGCACAATTGTTGTCCACACTTAGAATTACCAAGTACATTTAAGGAAATGAGAAAATTTGGTAAGGTGTTGAGAGTGTAGCCTGTGAAGTCAAACTTACTTTCTGATCAGGAGGAGCGCAGTGTTCGACTCCCCAGGAGACCTGTCCGTTCTCGTCCTTTGCTGCCAGGTTGCAAACACTTATGACCCATTTAACCATGCTCAGTGCTAGAAGTCACAGAGAAAGGGATTACTGAGGCTCGGAGGCATCTCAGGGGTGGGGTGTTTGATGTGTCATGTCCTGAAATGCTCCCCACTCCTCTTGTTTTTATTAGCATTTTGCTTGTTAAACAGACAGAACCCATCAAAGATAGGACCCATGAGGAGTTTCTGAGTGGAGTGAGAGAGCACAAAATTCTCTTTCCAATACTCTCTGTGCTCTCTGTGACATCTCCTGTTCACAAAATAAAGCCACCCTGCCCTTCTTCAAGCCTCCCAGTGTCTGAAATAGCTGCAGCTGTGTGGGACTGTGGCCTGCAATAAAGGGTCCCTTCCCCCGACATGGTCACCATTGTTCTGGGAACTTTCCCCTCAGTCCTCTGATGAGGGAGAGCCTCAGGTGGGCCAGTGGGGACTGGGCAGGGCCTGCCTGATCCACCATGGCTCCTTCTCTTTAGAAGTGGACAAGGGCACATTTCAAGTGCTGTTTTACGTCTCTGAGTAGTTTTCTGATGTTGTTAGGTTGAGGAGAGGACAAATGAGGTCCTATATGAAAGGTGGTTGGCCCAGATCAGACTTTTACCAGATGGTAATTCGTTGTTATTCATAGCTGCTTCCTCTCGCCTGCAGCTGCCCTGTAGCCAAGCTCTGAGTAGAAAGTCCAGAGAGGCAGGGCTCTGGCCCACACCCTGCTCTCTGCCTGCTTCCCCATCTAGGCTCTCTGGGTCACTCTCTCCCTCCTGCCTTTGTTTGATAAACATTACAGGGTATATCCTGCACCTAGATACTGACAGCCTGGGGGAGGCCACAGTCCCTGCCCTCAGTACACAGATCTCTATAGGACATGAGTAACCCTGACAGATCTGTGTACACTGTGAGTTCAAAATGCCATGGGCTGGGGGAGGGAGGCCTGACATCGACCAGAAGCTTCCAGAAAGTTGCTGCCTTTGCTGAGGTGCACTCACAGACCCTCACTATGTTTTGTTCAGCTCTGATATGTGGTGACACTGCTTCCGGCAGGGTTTAGAGGAGCTTTGCAGTCTCAGTGATGCGAAGAGAGCCTGAGGCATAAACCATGAGAGACCTGCATCAAGGAAGCAGCTAGTCAGCTGAGAAAGCCCAGGGAGGGTCGGGGACTCGATTCCCCCAGGTGTTCACATGGGACCATGTGTTACGTAAGGGGTTCCTGGCTCTGACATTTTGGAGCCTATCAAATCCTAAAAGCTGATTACTATAAAGGGATCGTGAGTTTGCGTCTAGATTTCCTGGCATCACAACAAAGTGAGGAACATATTGAGTTACATAGTTTTCTTTTTCTGACAAAGAATGCATACAAATAGATTTGCAAGAGCCGGGCATTTTCCTGGAATGAAGCTCCTGCCAAAACTTCCTCCGAGTGTCCCTGTAAAAGAGACAGAGGATAATGGAATGGACCATGGCTCCCAACAAAGTATTGCAAAAGACCCACAGACACTGTGCAAACAGATGATGCTTGTAGGGCATTTCTAAAAAGGCAGAGGCCGCCGGGAACATCGTAATTCAAGAAAGGCATTTCTGCCTTTGATGCACATGTGCTCATAGGACAAGTACCAGAAGAACCTCATGAAAACATGGCTTTGTCTGTATCTCAGAATTGCATCAGGGACCTCTGAGTGGCTTTACTCCGAGAAGTTGGTATTTCCATTAGTAGTCTGTGGATGGCTGCTGATCTTGTACATACACACACATATGTATATATATGTGTGTTTATATGCATAATTTTTTATGATTACAAAAATACTGTTAGAGTTCTTTGCAGAAAATTTTGAAATGCAGAAAAACATGAGAACAAGAGAATGCCAGTGACAGCAATTTGGAAAGATAACCTTGATTAGATCTTGCTACGTTTCCTTGTCTGTATGAGAGAGATTTGTACCTACATGTGGTATATCTGAATGTGACCCTAAGGTCATTGTCTGTGCTTTTTTCTCATATCAATCTATTTTATTTAACAAGCTTTTCTTTAAGTGTGTTATGTAGACTGTAGCATTGAAGGACTTTTTTTTTTTTTTTTTTTTGCAGTTTGGCCGGGCCTGGGTTTGAACCCGTCACCTCCGGCATAAGGGGCTGGCCCTACTCCTTTGAGCCACAGGCACCGCCCAAAGATTTTAATAAGTATTCCATGAAGAAAGGGAACTATAGTCAAATAAGTTTGGGAAATGCTGGGTTAACCTGTTATTCTTTCTTCTTCCAGGATTTCTTGGAGCCTTTACTGTTCTAACACTATCATACATTTCCAAAACAAGGATAAAGGGTGCAATATTCTCCAAATATATTTAACTATGGAACATTTTCCTGCAGACATTATATGTCTGAGAGACACACTTCAGTAAATGGTACTTATCATGATGTATCTTATAATATGTATCATGCTATTAAATATCTTTCAAATGTATGACTTTTAATGGTGCATACTTTCCCAGTCTGAGACTATCTCAGAGTTCCAGAAGTGGAATTAATGCATCAAAAGGAACAAGCCTTTTAAAGGCTTTTCCTACATACTGTCAAATGCCCTCTAAGGAGATTGTATCAATTTTGTGTATGGTAGTAAAAGAGTCTGGTAATTCACTAGATCAGCACTAGATATTATAATTTTTAAGAATCTCAGTCTGAAAAATGAAAAATGGTATCTCAATATTTGAAAACTTATTTTTGTTTGTTTTCAGAGATGTGCTAATCAGAATAATGTGCTAATCAGAATAATGAACCCCAATGATGTCCACATCAGAATACCCAGAACCTATGAAAATTTTACCTAACACGAAAAAAGCACTTTGCAGATGTGATTAAGTTTAGAATCTTGAGATTGGGAAACTATCCTGGATTATTTGAGCAGGCTCTATGTGTAATGTCAAGGATTCTTACAAGAGAGAGGCAGAGACATAGGTGGAGGTATGATGACTGAAGCAAGGGGTTAGAGTGAAGTGGGAAAGGGGTCACAAGCAGAAGGATTTGGGTGACTTCTGGACACTAGAAAAGGCAAGGAAATAATTATTTCCTCAAAGACTTCAGAAGGAATAAGCGCTGCCAACACCTTGATTTTAATCCAGCGAGACAATTTTTGACTTCTCACCTCCAGACAGTAAGAGGAGGATAAATTTGCATTTTTTTAAGTTACTAAGTTTGTGGTAATTTGTTCGAGTAGCAACAGGAAACTAATACACCAGAATATCCAAAATATATAAAGAACTCTCACAAATCAATAAGAAAAAGACAGACAAACCATTAGAAACATGGTTCAGAACAGATCCTTCACCATAGGATATGAAATTGGTCACTAAACATATGAAAAGGTGCTTAACCTCATTCATTATTAGGAACATGCAAATTAAAACCATACTCACCAGAATGACTAAAATTTAAAAATGTGATAATACCAATTGTCGATAAGATGTAGAGCAATAAGAATTTTCTTACACTTGTGGTGGAAATAAGAATAGGCAAAGTCATTCTGAAAAACAGTTTGGTTTTCTCTACTGAACACCAGCAATTTTACCTCTAAATAAATATCCACCAGAAATGCCTGCTCACTGAGAAACATATGCACAATATTCATAGAGGCATCATTTGTAAGTACCCGTAAACTAGAAGCAACTCAAAATTCCATCAACAGCAGAGTAGATAAAAATAATGATGATGCGTTCACCTGATGGAATACTATGCAACAAATGAAGGGACGACGGCCAATGCCACAGCACATGGGTTCTCACAAGCATAATGCAAAATGAAATCAGCTGCAAAATCATGCAGACTTCAGATTCCATTTATAAAAAAAATTTAATCGGCAAATTTAAGAAGAAATGAATGATAGAGTCCGGATAAATGCTTACTTTTGTAGAGGAAGAGGAAGTAGTGCAAGAGGCATCTAGGGTCTGGCAATGTCTATTTATTGATCTGGGTGATGGATATTGATTAAGCTAAACATTTATTTTGTGCCCTTTTCTGGATTATACTTCACGTATATATATTGTTTCTTTTAGCTCTCAATTCATGGCAGTTGAGTTTTTATCTAATTTATCTTTTAGCTTAGTGTTTTAAAAATAAAATAATATTTATTTTTTCATAGTTCTGGAGGCACAAGTCTGAGATCGAGGTGCTGGTAAGTTCAGTTTCTTCCGAGGGCTGTCTCCTGGGATTGCAGGTGCCACCTTATCCTGTCTTTGATGGCTGTCCCTCTGTATGTGTCTCTTCTTCTTATAAAGACACCAATTACATCGCATTAGGGCCCACCCCAATGTCCTCACTTTAATTACCTCTATAGGGGGCCTATCTCCTAATACAGTCACATTCTGAGGTACTTGAGTTAGGACTTCAGCATATGAATTTTGGGGGATACATTTCGGCCCATAACAATCTCCTGCATAATCGTTCTCCTGTGGATAGATTTTTTTGTGTTATAAACAATGCTGCAACAAATATTCTAATACTAAGCTCTGTGTCCCATTTACTAACTGCAGCTGAATGTATATGCCTGGAAATGCAATGCTGGGCTATTTGGGTTGCTTGCTGACTAGTGCCCCATCCTTTTCTCGTTAATCCACAGCGTCACGTGTCAAGTTGCCAAATACACACGGGCAATGTCTGGGTTCTGCAGCCTGGGGGTTCTGCTTGTCTCTCTGCAGCAATTCACAGAGGAGAAGGCCTCTGTTACAGATTGTCCCCCAGCCCCGACCAGGTCTCGAGTTCATACGCTGAACTCCTCATCCCCAGAACCTAGGAATGTGGCCTTATTTGGAAACAGGACGGTTGTAGATGTCATTAGTCAAGATTAGGTCATCCTGGAGTCGGGTGGGCCCTGAATCCAATATGCCTGCTGTCCTTAAAAAAGGAGAAATGTGGACACCGACACACATGGAGAGGACACCCTGTGAAGATGAAGATGCCATCTGCAAGCCAAGGAGAGAGGCCTGGAGAGGCCTTGCCTGCAGACTTCTAGCCTCCAGCAATGCAAGGAAATAAGCCTCTGGTGTTTCAGCCCTCCAGTCCGAGGTACTGCAACCTAGGTCATGGCAGCCTGGGGAACAAACATAGCCTCCATCCTGCTTTTCCACTGTGGATCCTCCATCCCTTTCTCTCTTCACTGCTTGCAGAGCCAGAAATAGCACAGGCTGTGGAGTCAGGACTGGCACTGCCCAGGAGCACTGCCAGACACACCCTGCACTCTTGGCCTTACAATTACGAGAAAGCACAGAGCAATGGCACGGGTGGGGCCTGCAAAAATCTGGGTGGAGTCCTCCACCTGCTCAGGGGACCTGTGTATCCTGGGCTTTGGTTTCCTCAGCTGTAAAATAAGGCTGTTTCTTAGGATCTTTCAACTGTTCTGTTTATAATAACATTTTTAGGTCACCAGGAATAAAAATACTCTGCTTGCCTCCCACTTTCAGCAAACTTGGGTGGCAAAGATGACTTCAATTCTCCTAATTATCTGAACCACAAATGACTCTATCTCATCCTCAAGATGAGTTTTTCTTTATTTAGTCTGAGCCTCTGCCCATTTTGCAGATGGTTATCTATGAGGCTGTCATACGGCTGAGATGTAACGTGTGTGTGTGTGAGTGTGAGTATGTATGTGTCTGAGCGAGTACGGGTGTGTGTGTGTGTGTGTGTGTGTGTGTGTTGGGTTGCTTGTAGGAGTAGCATCCTGATTTCACACGGGTGCTGTCTGGCCAGGGTTGCTCAAAATGACTGAGTCCAGATGGATCTTGGCCAGATTTGAACCAGAGCCCAAAGTAATATATTTGAATTTTCCCTATCCCTAGACCAAGGGCAATGGAAACCATCAGACACTGAATAGCTGGTGTGTTCCAAAGGTTTCTGAACATTGGTTCTGTGCTTCCCTAGTTGGCATCTGGCCTTCATTAGGCCATAAAAAAGATGGTTTATGGCCCTTCTGGTTGGAACAATAACTTTTACAATATCCACAGTGGCTGAGTGGTTATCAGAGGAAGAAAGCCAGACAGCTAACATTCTCTGTATCCTTGTTCTTTGTCGCGGCCGGTGCCAACCATATGTGTTAACTCATTAGTATCACATCCACCCAGTGTTATGGTCTCCATTTTGAGATTTGGCTCAGAGAGTCTTAGAGACTTTATCAAGGTCACACAGCCAGCAGAGCCTGGATTCAAATTCAGGTTTTCTTATTCCTAGTTCAGGAAGCATTCTTTTATATTTATTTATTTATTTATTTTTGCAGTTTTTGGCTAGGGTTGGGTTTGAACCCGCCTATGGGTCCAGCATATGGGGCTGGTGCCCTACTCCTTTGAGCCATAGGTGCCGCCCCATTCTTTTATTTATTTATTTTTTTTCAACGTTGCCCAGGCAGTTTTGGTTACAGTTTTATTAGTTAAAATTTTGTTTCTTAGTCCAGTTAAACCCTGACCTCCCACGCATCTACCGACTAAATGTCTGGGATACAGTGGTGAGAAAATACTGCTGCTGCGTTTGAACTGCTAAACTATCTACTCTGGACAGGAACTGCATCTATCAAGTGTTGGCGAAGGGCTGGCATAGATATGGCTTTGGAGCATTAAAAGATAAACATGGGCACATTCACATTTTAATTGAGCATTTAGCAATTTGTGAATCGGGCAGACAAGACTGCAAACTGTTCAGGAGAAGGTGCGAGGGGAAAACTTCTGTAAGATGTATGCAGAAGCATAGCAAAGAGAATATTTGACTGGTTAAAGTGAAAAGTTTCTAGTTATAGATTAGTTGGTATTTTCTGATTATAGTGGAGCTTATGTTTCATTTTACCATTCCTGCTGAGCTGAGTTTACATTTGCTTATGTAGGAAGCCAAGGTGTCAGGGCTGGCACCTTGGTTTAATGGCCTGCCAATTCATTATGTTAACAAGATGGTGAGCAGCTGAACCCTACCAGAGCAGCCTGCGCTAAAATTTGCTTCCTGTAGCTTCCCCGGCTAGTCTTTCTTTTACCTTCTGCAGGTGTTTGGGGGTACCTTTGGTGAATACTATGATGTGCCCCCCCCCCCCCAAAGGCTCCTTACCTGAAGGACTTGCTTCCCTAGCTGTGGAAATGCTGTGTCCAGACCAATTCAGCTGTCAGTGCCTTTAGGGTCTGCCTCAGCTACAGAGAGCTGGTTGTTCCAAGGTCATGCCCTTTTGGGACAGCCCACATCCAATGGGGAAGGTGTAAAGGCTTGGTCAGCTGGGTCCAAAGAGAGACGACTGTGATGGTCATTCCAGTTTCTGTGCATCCTGTGGTCAGCAAGGCTGTCACTGGCCTCACCTTCTCCTTCTGTTCAATCCTGCTTCCTTCCTCGGACAGTCCTTCAGAGATGGGCAGGGTGGCCTAGCACCCCTGAGCTTCCTCCTCTCTGAGCCTATGACCTTCAGGTTGGCGCTGGCTCCTTGGTGGGCCACCATCTTGGACGCTCTTTCACACTTCCAAATCCCAATCTTGGAGGGGAGGGGCAGACGGGATAAATGGCTGCTTTTCTGGGCAATCCCAAACCTTTGGGCCTTCTGGTTAATTGTAGAGACTGTCACCCGATGGCTGCCAGCCTGGAGGGAGCATTGCTTGCTGCTTCCACAGGCACTCATTTAGTCCAAGAACCTAACCATGGTAGTGCACCTGCATTTCATCTTCTGCCTTGCAAGTCTCTTCTGTACCCAGAGGGCAGTGACCTTACTGTCAATGAAAGACAGTAACTACATAAATGCAGTTGCTAAGCCTCCAAAAAAATGGTGGGGTGTCAGCCTGTCTTAGCAGAAGTCCTTCAGCTGAGGGGATCTGAGGTGAGAAAAGGGTAAGACAATTCCCTCACTCAGCACTTGGGAGTCACTTGAGTATTCTCTAAGTTGAAGCTTGAGCAGTAGAACCTCAGTTAACTGAATTCCATCAAGGTGTCACAGCCCTCACCCTGTCCTTCATGGTCTATCTCCCTGTTCTTGGTTGCAAATAATAGAAATAAATTTGGCCTAGTTTAACAACAATAAAAAAATCCAGAAGGGAGAATTTATTGTAAGGTTTTTGAAATACTGTCAGGACCCAGAGAAGAATCAAACTCATGATCTGGAATATCCAACCCTGAATTCTGTATCTGTGTATCAGTGTGTGTGTATGTATGTGTGCATGTGTGCACAAATGTATGTGTCTTTCCCCAGACCAAGTGCCATATGCTGGCAGTTGGCCAATTCATCATTCCAGGCTTTATATATAAACATCTTAATCAGGATACTAACTAAACTCTCTCTTGGACTCGATCCCAAATTCCTAGGCATTGGTGGGTTTTGGTTACATACTAACTTCTTTTTTTTTTTTTAGAGACAGAGTCTCACTCTGTTGCCCTCTGTAGACTGTTGTGGCATCACAGCTCACAGCAGCCAGCAACCTCCAGCTCTTGGGTTTAGGTGATTCTTCTCTTGCCTCAGCCTCCCGAGTAGCTGGGACTACAGGCGCTCACTATAACGCCTGGCTATTTTTTTTTTTTGGTCAGGGCTGGGTTTGAACCCACCACCTCCGGCATATGAGACCAGCGCCCTACTCCTTTGAGCCACAGGCACTGCCGGCTATTTTTTTGTTGCAGTTTGGCCAGGGCCGGGTTCAAACCCATTACCCTCAGTATATGGGGCCAGCATCCTACTCACTGAGCCATAGGCACCACACTTTTTTTTTTTTTTTTTTTTTTAGTGTTTACTAGCATTTTTATTATCTATCTATCTATCTATCTATCTATCTATTTATTTATTTTAAGAGACAACGTCTCATTCTGTCACCCAGGCTAGAGTGCAGTGATGTTATCATCGCTTCACTGTAATCTTGAATTCCTGGGTTCAAGTGATCTTCCTGCCTTAGCCTTCTGGGTAGCTAAGACAAGATAGGCTTGTGCCACCATCCCTAGCTAAATTTTTTATTTATTTATTTTTTATTTCTATAGAGATGAGGGTCTTGCTACGTTGCCCAGGCTGGTGTTAGACTCCTGACCTCAAGCAGTCCTCCTGTCTTTGCCTTCCAAAGTGCTGGGATTATAGGTATGATCCATGATGCCTTTCCTTTGCTAGTATTCTTAGATAGTTCCAAAGGAAGAAAGAGGTAATATGAATTGGAAATATCCTCAGTGCTTTTAACTTTTAATGGCTGTGAACTTGGACCAACCTCATGATGTATATAGTCAGTCCTTCCTATCTCAATACCATTACCTTTTCTTACCTGTGAAAAAACCCACATGTAGCAATCTACCT
>CAUYPK010019047.1:0-12784 GCA_963574355.1 Loris lydekkerianus
CCATCAATGCAGTCTGATCAGTGCCCATCAATGCAGTCTGATCAGTGTCCATCAACGCAGCCTTGCCAGTCCACATCATTTCAGCCTCGCCGGTGCCCATGTGGTGGAAGTCCGCTTTTACCTCAGGCTCACACTGGTGTGGTGCGGGAACAGGCATGATTACAGAGTCGGTTCCTCCACCACCTTTCCAGTTCACACTACCCTGTGCAAACCGCACTGCGATCTGTGCACTCGCAGAGGAATCTGATCACATGGGTGAGAAGACCCATGTGATCAGCTTCCACTGCAGGAAAAAAGAAGGCACGTATGCCTTTTTTCTTCCCAATCTAATGTGAGTTCAGCCATACAAGCATATGGCTGAACTCGCACTGCTCAGAGATTGGGCTTACACAGCACACAACATACAACATCATACACAACTGAATAGCAATCAGAATGTAAATGCACTTACTGGCAATTAAATTGACTTTCCTACTCCTCAGCTGTCTGCAGAGCCAGATTAAGTTCCCATGGGGCCCTAGGCAGATTACCAGTTTGGGGCCCCCATGCGATAACACTGAGCACTGACCATTTGCATTAACACTGACCACTGACCATTTGCGATAACAGGGACTACTGATGATTTGCATTAATACTGAGCTCTAACAATTTGCATTAACACTGAGTACTTAAAATTATCATAACCACTGAGCACTGACTATTTGCATTACCTCTGAGCTCTGACCATTTGCATTACCTCTGAGCACTGACAATTTGCATTAGCACTGAGCGCTATTTGTAACCCCCCAGAAACTATCCCCAACCAACTAACCAACTTAAAAAAAGGCTTTCCTAACTTCAAACAAAAAGGCTCTTCTAACTTCAAAAAAAGAGGCCCCTATCTGCAAAAAAAAAAAAAAAAGAAAAAAGACCTCCTAACTAACAGAAAAAAGGCCCCCCTTAAATGCAAAAAGAAGGCCCTACTAACTGCAAAATGAAAAAAAAAAAAAAAGACCTTCTAAGTCCAAAAAAAAAAAAAAATCCTAACTTGTTCTTACCTTGGTCCTTAGGCAGCAGCAGGCTCTGCGTAGGCAACCTGGTGATTCCTCCGATTACACCAGAGACTGAGATGAGCAGTTGAGAGACAGAGAGGAGGGGTGGGGAGAGACAGAGAGAAGGAGCCAAGTAGGAGAGGAATTGGAGAGTATGGGGCACATTCCACACATGCTCACTGCAGCCCAGACAGTGGGTTGCTAAGCAGGACGGCAATAACATCCAGCGGGGAGAGATAGAGAGAAGGAACAGAGTTGGAGAGTTGGCGCACATTCCACACATGCGCACTGCAGCCCGGGACAAGTCAGCTACTAAGCAGGACAGGCAGCTGTGGCAAAAACACCTGGCGGGCCAGATAAACATCCTCAGTGGGCCACATGTGGCCCGCAGGCCGTAGTTTGAGGACCCCTGTTCTAGATCCTCAACTTCCTCTTCTCTATGGTATAACTTGTATGGCTTCTTTTTAAAAAGATCTTATTTTTTATGGATATGTAATATTTGTATATATTTATGGGGTACAGGTAATATTTTGTCAATAGCATAGAATACCATCAAGTCATGGTATTCAAGATATCTGTGAACCCAGCATTTATCATTTCTATGTGCATGGACCATTCCAAGTCACCACTGGTAGCAATTTTGACATGTATTGTTGTTAAATGTAGTCTCTCCTCTGCTGTAGAACTGTAGAATTTATTCCTTCAATCTAACCATGTGTACCCACTGGTCAACCTCTCTTCATCCACCCACATATGCCCACACTTTCTCAGACTCTGACAATTATCACCGTGCTCTCCACCTCCATGAGATCACCTTTTTATAGCCCCCACATATAACAGAGAATGTGCAATATTTGTCTTTCTATGTCTGGCTTATTTTACTTAGCACAATGACCTTCACTTTCATCCAAGTGGCTGCAAAACACACAGTTTCAATCTTTTTAATGATTAAATAGTATTCCTTCGTGTATGTGCACCACATTTTCTTCATCCATTTATCCACTGGTGGACACTTAGGATTACTTCATATATTGGCTATCGTAACTAACGCTAAAATGAATATTGGAATGCAGATATTTAACATACTGCTTTTCTTTTCTTTTCTTTCCTTTCCTTTTCTGTCCTCTCCTCATCTGTGCTCTCCTCTCCTCTCCTTTCCTTTGAATAAATATGAAGTCATGCAATTGCTGGATCATACCATAGTTCAACCTGTTGCTTTTTCAGAAATCTCAGTACTGTTTTCCACAGTGGCTGTACTAAGATAGGTTCTTGCCAATAGGGGAGTTTGCTTTCCTCTGTATCATCATCAGCATCTGTTATTCATTCTTTTGTCTTTCTGATAAGAGCTACCTAATGAGGGTAAGATAATATCTAATTGTGATTTTGATTTTCATTTCTCTGATGAAAATGGCCAAACCCCGTGGCCATTTGTATGTCTTCTTTTGAGAAATATCTACTCCAGGCTATAACTTTTTAATGAGATTATTTGGGTTTTTGCTGTTGAATTATTTGAGTTCCCTGTATATTCTGGACATTTGTCCCTCGTCAGACAAATTGTTTACAAATATTTTCCCCACTCGATAGGTTGTCTTTGTGCTCTGTTGACTATTCTCTTTGCTGTGCAGAAGTTTTTTGTTTAAAACATTCCCATTAGCTAACATTGTACTGAATGAGGAAAAGCTCAAAGCCTTTCTTTTAAGAACTGGAACTAGAAGAGGAGGCTTATTCTCACCACTTCTGTTCAGTGTAATACTAGAAGTCCTAGACAGAGCAATGAGGCAAGAGAAGGAAATAAAGGAGATCCAATTTGGAAAAAAGAAATTCAAATTGTCCCTCTCTGAAGATGACGTGGTCTTAAATTTAGGAAAACCTATAAACTGTACCAAAAAGTACTTACGGTTGGTAAATTCAGTAAAGTTGCAGGATACAAAATTAATATAAAAAGTAATGTTTTATACACTAATAATGGACTAGATGAAAAAGAAATTTAAAAAAAAGAGAGCTATCATTTATAAGAGCTACAAATAAATTTAACCAAGAAAGTGAAAGATCTTTACAAGGAAAACTACAAAATACTGAAAGAGTAAATTGAAAAAAACACAAACAAATGCAAATACATCTCATGCCCATGGATTAGAAATATTAATATTGTTAATATGATCATACCACTGAAAGAAATCTACAGATTCAATGCAATCTCTTAAAATACCAATGCCATTCACAAAAATAGAAAAAACAACCGTAAAATTTTTATGGAACCAAAAAAAGAGCTCTAATAGCCATAGTAATCCTCAGCAAGTGGAACAAACCTGGAAAAATCACACTACCTAACTTCAAAATATATTACAAGCCTATAGTAACCAAAAGAGCATGGTTTTGGTATAAAAACAGATACATATACCAATGGAACTAAAGAGAGAACACAAAAACAAACCCTCGTATTTATACCCAAGCAACTTTTGACAAAAGTGCCAAGAATATACATTGGGAAAAAGTCAATCTCTTCGATAAATTGTTCTGCGAAAACTGAATATTTGCATGCCGAAAAATGAAACTAGATCCCTATCTCTCCTCATACAGAAAAATCAACTCAAAATAGATTAAAGACTTAAACATAAGACCTGAAACTACAAAAGAAGAAAACAAGGGGAAACCCACCAGGACATTGATCTAGGCAAAGACTTTATGCCTGAGACTCAAAAAGCATAGGCTACAAAAACAAAAATAGACAAATGGGACTACATAAAATTATATGGCTTCTTTATTACAGAAGGTCTGTATCAAAAAACACTTAGTACATATTCTATAAAATAGAGAAAAAACAAACCTATTTCAGTCATCAAAAATGTGAAGAGCCGCTTGCCTCACCAAGGCACTGGCTGGCTCTGGTTTCCAAAAACAAATCCAATTTAGCTTAGTCTCTGGCAGCAAATCTTCATGTAATTAAGTATAATTTGTCAAAATTGGCCATTCTGCCTCAAGAGTTATTTAGGATTGAACTAGTATAAACATTTCAAAAGCCCTTGCTACATTCTGACTAACAACAAAAGGGTATAACATGGCAACCTGTCCTACACCAAAGAGAATCTACTGAACTGTTGTTATTTTCTTATATTTTCTTACTTATATTGAATATTCCCTTTGCTAAAAGATCATCACTTTTTTTGATTGCTGCCCATAGAAAGTAATATTCACATTTAATTCTGCAGAGTCATATTTCTGAAATTCAATACTTATGTCACATCTCCTGAAGACTTTTTTCCAGTGTTTGGAAACTTTTGATGTTTGAGACTAAAATTAAGAGAAATCAAATCTTTTTATTTTGACAAGTGATTTCTTTCACCCTGATGCCTTTTGACTTTATAAATCGTTTGATTCTGACATTTCCAAATGTACTAAACAGGATATGCAGAAATGACAGATGGAAGCACCTATCTAGTTCTCGATCACAGAAAATAGCAGACCACGACATTTATTATCAAGGCATTATATACATAATAGCTTCAACAAAAGTAAAAGTAAACCTCTACAAGTGCATTGTCAGAAGTCATGAAATGTTCAGGAAAACAATGTATGTGTGAATTTGTCATAATAAAGATTAATGTACAATGAAAAGAAACATGTTGTGTTAACATGTTCTAAACTCAAAAAAGATATAAAAACCAGCAATAGGACTGCAATGTAGCTTTTCCAAATCATGTCTGAGGACATCATAGCACTATGACTTTCTGCACTGACAATAACCTCTTAGAATGCGTGGCTTTATGATATCAAGGGAGACAATTAAGTTCATGAACTCATCCTAGAAAAAGTGATACATACCTCATTGCTGACAATCACTATGGTCACCTACAAGGTATTCCCCTTGCACTGAGGGCCAGCTCCTCATCCACCATTCAAAGCAATTTTTCTAAGATGAGTTCATGAACTTAACTGTCAGACTCCATATACTCTTAACTGAGAAGTTCATATTGCCTTCTCAAAATGTATATATAATGCTTTTTTTCTCTTCTTGCCTACATATTCCTCATATCACATTTATTTAATCAAGAAATGTTGGGCTTATTTAGTCAACAACAATTTTACTTTGATAATTTGGAGTAGGAGTTTCACAAAAGTGGTTAGGATTTAGTAGTTCTTTGACTTGAATGTAATCCTTAAGTTTGTCTCCTATAGCACAAAACATAGACTAGCACAACCTTGCATTCTGGAGACACAGAATATAAGGAAATATAAGTCTGCACAACCTTGCATTCTGAAGACACAGCCTCACACCATTACAGGCAAACAAAAGCAAAACTGGGACTAATCTTAAAGAACTATATTTAACCATTGTCCCAGATGAAGCTTTAAAACCCTCTATGACTTTTTTGTGGTCAGTAGCTTAGACACCAAGTATAGAAGAGGAACATGTTGAATAAATTTCGTAATCCTTGTCTTTTATAAAGCTCCAGGTCTCATCTCTGTTGAAATATCCACTATTTTTCTCAGAATAACATAATGAAATGTTTAAATATAGCTCTAAATATATCTCAAAATAGACTGATTCTGTCTCCCTTATAAAAGCAACAAAAAAATTAAAATCAAAAACCCCTTTTTGTCTATAGAGATTTTTAAAACTTAAAGGAAATATTACAAAATTATAAAGTTGCACATTTGGCCCTATGGAGTTAATGTACTTTAAAACCATTAGGAAACTGTCAACTACAAAACCATACATATATAAGGCAACATTTCATGGTGGATTATTTGTAACAATGCATTATTTCTTTAAACTTTAATTTCAAAATGCAATGAAAACGTGGTTCTTATAAATATTGAATTAAAGGTAGTAGAAATACTCGACCACGGAATGGGAAAGGAAAAGGAGATGGTACTTTGGGCTTCAGCAGATAAAATGGTTTTCTCCCACCTGTCTTCTGTATTAGGTAATTAATTATCTGTTTGTTCCTTTAAAATATAGCGCATCAGGAGAGAGGCCATACATGTTAATTTCCTTGCAATGATTCTGATTCATATTAAATATAGTGTAAATATTTGAAAATACCTCCCTCCATCTAATGCAAAAATAAATTATGTATGTCCCTTGGGTATCACCAATTCAAGGCCTGGTGAGTTAAAATTCTTTATGCCTCCAAATTGCTCTTTTATAACTTTTACCTCTTTATCTCTGTCTCCTATATTCTACTTGAGTTTTTCTTAAACTATTTAAAGGACCAGTCTTATTTTTTTATATTCTAGTGTAAATGATACTTAAAAACAATAATAAAATAAATTACTAGAAATAAGTAAAATAAAAAAGACAAAAATAGGTCCTACATTTTTTCTTAGATTCAATAACAAAAATATTTTGTTGACTTGTTATGAAATATTGTAAATGATTACTGTCAATTTCTGTACTTATCTCTTATCAGTCTCGTAGCAGGTGGTAGAACTATACTGGTCCACAGACCTCACCTAGAGAAACTTTGGGTAAGTGTATTTCCTTACATTATCTTCCTATTGACTAATTCCTTCCAAATATTTACCAAATATACTTTGAACCTATTTAATTTTATTGACTACTTATTATTTTTTTAGTTTCTATGGAGTACTTTTCTTTTTTAATTTCTGTTGTTGCTCATGAATCAACTCCTTTCTTCATTTCTCTGAACATGTATAGCATAATTAATGTATAGTCTTAAATATTTACACTGTGATTACTCAGCCTTATCTGGTACGCATTTTAGACACTAAGCTCATCTTTATCAGGGGTTGATCTCTCCTGAGGCCCCTCCATGCCTGAGGTTATAAAAGCTGTATGTAAAGGATACATATAATATTCCTGCAAGCCATCTAGGGGTCCATTCATATCTAACATAGTTTCCTATCTGTTTCAGGTGCCTGAGTGTTTTCCTTTCATGGTTTTATGTGCTCACCTTTTTTTTTTTTTTCTTAATTTTCATTGTTTGTGGTTTGTTCTTTCAACATTTCATTCGGTCATACTACAGAATAACTTTTACATGCTTTGTTAGTGCTCATATAAAACTTTAACTTGTAAATATTAGCTCCTTAAATAAAGACATCTACAGAAAGCTATTGGCAATATTATTAATAAGAAAAGTGGAGCAAAATTCTCAGATCGGAGTAGTGATTGATTTTTACTGCAATATCTTTTAGAAAGTAAACCTTATCCCCACATGGTAACTTTATTATGAGATGGGGCGATTCTAAAACAATAAATATAACATTTAGGCTGTCTTTCATTAATATGTGCATTAAAAGCATAAAACTGAATTGGAAGGGAGGATAGATAAGAAAGAGTTTTAGAGGGATTTGAATGGCTATTTGTATCACTTGAGAGAGGACGTTGTTCCCAGAAAATGAATAACAGATCGAGTATCATTGACTGGAATATGCATCATCAAATTGTTACTTGTCATTAGTGGAACAGCAAATTCAAAAGCTTCTGCATAGCAAATAAAACAACAGAGAGAAGAAACAACCTACATAACAGGAGAAAATATTTGCCAACTGAGAGGCAACAAATAGGTTAGCATCCAAACCACATAAGGAACTAAAGCAACTCATTGGCAAGAAAACAATCTGACCCCCAAAATGGGCAAAGGACATGAACATACATTTCTCAAAAGAAGACATTTAATGGCCAAAGAGTATATGATAAACTGCTCACCATCACTAACCATCAGGAGAATTAAAATTAAAACCACGATGAGATAATATCCTCACATCTTTTAGAATGGCTCTAAGGACAAAAGATAACAAGTCTTGGGGAATCCTAACACACTGTTGATGGTGATGTAAATTAGTGTAGCCATTATGGAAAACAGTTTGTCTTGTAAAAATAAACAATAGAATGCTGGTTGCCAGCAATTGGGTGGTGGTTACGAGGTTGGAGGTAAGTTGGTCAAAGAATACAAAATTTCAGTTAGATTTCTATAGTGTAGTGCTTATCGTGTTTGCCTCTCAAACTTCCTGTTAAGTAGGATGAATAAGTTCAAGAGATGTATTCTACAACATGGTTGTTAATAATGTTAACTATAGCTAATGATATATTGTATTTTTGAAAAGGGCAAAGAAAATGGATATAAAGTATTCTTACCACAAAAAAATAATAAGTATGTGATGTATAATGTGTATGTTAATTAGCTGTGAGTCATTAGACAATGTGTAGATACTGAAAAATATCATGTTGCACACAGTAAGTACATATGACTTCAACTGTCAGTTTTTAAGTCTATTTCCTTTCATCCTCTCTTGATAAGTGGTGGAAAACACTTGTATTATTCTGATAAATTATTGAAATTTATTTTTATCTTTCTTTTTTCAAAATCTTCATTCAAACACAATCTAAGCCATAAGGAAATTCTCCTGGCTTATGGTCCCTTTTTATGAATTCAATAGAACTTCTAAAGTGAACTTGACTCCATTAGGATATGTTCACAACTTCACTGTTTTTTTTTTACCTGGGAGTAGAAAAAGAATATTGTGAAGAACATGAAGGCTTGAATTTTAGTCCCAACTGTGCTTCTGATGAGCAGCTTAACTTTGGAGAAGTCACTCTACCTTCTGGAAATGAGTTTCACATTTGCAGGAATAGAAAATTGGACTAAAGTTTTTGTGTCCTTTACATTTCAAAGATTTTATGTTTGAGATATTTCTTATATTTTATTTTTATGTGATTCTAATTACATATTTTGATTAGGTGATAATATTTAAACCTGAACTATTTTTGGACTGTTCTGCTTTGTACGTACATATAAATAGATTTTATTCACCTGTCCTTCCTGGCAGTGGCTTTGGCTCATTAATGTGTGGAGAGTTTTGCTATAATTTTACTGATTGAGAGTCATCACAATCTAAATTCCCAAGTTTCTGCTTATATCAGTTTCACATGATAGAAACTCTAATGTACAGTACAGTACCTTAGAAAAGATGGAAATTCCAAGTAGTACAGAGGGTCCAATTTCCTTCTATTTGGAGGCTCTCCCAGCCTCTAACTCTGAAGACCAAAGGAAAATATTCACTCCCTGAATTTACTTAAAGACAAAAAAAGGCTTCCTATAAAATAGAATTTGAGTCTGGAGACTGAGGTGGATTCAAGAGGCAAGGACATTTTTTGGCAAGGAAATTTCATAGACAATGTGGCATATTTCATCTTCTATCACATCAGAAGGCAGGTTATTTCTTATTAGTGATACTAAGTGAGATCATTTAATTAGTAGATCTCTCTACTGTGTTTTCCTCTTTAATTATTAAATGATTTGAATACCACAACTTTGGCACCATGCTTATATACCCTCTTGCCCAATATTTTATGGTTACAGCATCTATTGACAATTTTTGCCTAAATGGTTATTGCACAACATAACAATTGTCTTATTCTTTTCTTCTTCTTTCATTTCCTGGTTACAGTACTCTTTTATAAGACAAGCTCCTCTTGCACAATAGAATATTCTAGGATGTCAAAGAAAAATTTCACTGAACGGAATTGAACAGGAAAAGAAGAATGTATTGAAGGCTACCTTAACAGAAGACAGAGATAACTCGACTATGGTGAAACAATTGTTAAGCTCTCGGATAGGGCAGTGGAAAGCACTGGAGGAAGATAAGGAGAAGGTTGGTTAATATGCTTCATGATTGTTGCTCCTCAGAGTGAGGCTCCCACCATCTCACACCAAGTGGGAGGTAGGGGAACCATCTTTCTTGGTCACTACATTTCAATGAGTTGGCTTTCAGGTTCTTGAGAATAATACTGCCAGGCTGTAAAACATGGGCTAGAAGAAAATTTACATCTCAAGGGGCAGAAAAGGAATTTATTATTTTATTAATTTATTTTATTCCTAAAACAAAATGCACTAAGACAAAGGAGTCCTGAGATGTAAATTCAAGAAGAAACCCATCTAAAGTGTAGTGAAGCTGAGGGGCAATATTAGTTCACTCATGGTAAAAGTTCCCCGTGTCCTTCTCAGTGACACATACACATGGCCTCCACCTTCAAGGTCAATTCTTGGAGTTTCAGCCATTGTGACCACCTGGCAGGCAGCAGAAAGGGGAAAGTGAAAGAGGAAAACTCATGCCAGCTATCTGTTTTTCCCCTAAGATCCTCAAAACCATTCAACAACTTCTATTAACATGCAATTGACCACCCCAAGGAATAAAGAAAATTCAGAAATATGGTGGTCTTGCTAAGCACATTCGTGCCTGCAAAAGTCAGAAATCTGTTATTATTTTTTTTTTTTTTTTTTGCAGTTTTTGGCCGGGGATGGGTTTGAACCTGCCACATCTGGCATATGGGGCCGGTGCCCTACCCCTTTGAGCCACAGGTGCCGCCCTCTGTTACTATTTGTAATGATGAAAATGACTATTAAGTAAAAAAAAGTAGAAATCTCAAACATATTGATAAATATAGATGTTATGTGTTACAGAAAACAGAATCACTGGTTAACGATGACCCAATGTTCAATGAATTATTCTTCCTCAGATCTTTTAAACACATGATACCTTCTGTTTTATTAAGAGTATATTATAAGCCTAATGTTTCATATCTGTTTTCAGTGAATAAACCTATGAAGATATAAAAGGACAATATTCTTTTAAAAGTATTAATTATACTTAATATTAATGGGCACTTACTAAGAAATCACATAGCATATTCAAAGTACCATGTGGTTGGTATAAATAAAATTTAATTTTCCCAAAATATAAAATTATTCAATAACCCAAAGTAAAACAATGTATGCAAAATAGAATTTGGTTCCTGTGGTTTGGAAGAAATAAACCAACCCACCCATTTTATTGGCTTGATTATTTTGCGCTTTAGGAATGGGAAAATGCACCTTAAAAATCTGTAAAAAGAAATGTTTAATGAATGACCTTCAGATTTTATCTATCTAGAACTGGATCAAATCAGAACTAAAAGTTTCAGATCAGTCCTATTTCCCCAGTGTTCCATTTGTGTGAGGTTGTTCCAACAAACATCAGAAGCTTCAATAAAAACCACGGTCCTTTCCATTTATTACAGCACAAACTGGAAGAAAAGTTTAAACCACAAAAAATGTTCCTAATTAGAGGTGCATTTCAGGGCCAGCTGCCAACTGAAATTAGAATTCTAAGTTTTCACTTGGTATAGTTGCTCCTAGTTTAAAAATAGAACATGGATAATCTTTCACATTTTCCACATAATCTCTAAACATCTCAATGAAAAGAAAAACCAAGCATTCACCTAGAAATTATGAACATGTTACATGCATATTCGTTTTCACAATTATGTTTCCCTAAGCACATTCTGAATTCTTATCTGATAACATCATCAGCATACCACAGACACCATCCATATGCCACGTGGACAGTTGGCATAGCCCATACTGAATGCTTTATTTTATTTTTAAAACACTGAGATAGAATTTATAAATATAAATATCTTAAATTACCTAAATACAGGCTCAATATTTTTTAATTTTCAACTAAATATTTCAGTTGAATTCTAAGTACAAAGATCAAAGAAGATGCTGATCATGCCTAATTGTTACAAAATATTTTTTTCTTAATTAAATAAATGGTATCCTTTACCACAACTTATAGTATATCCTAATTAGTTAAATAAAATATTCATTAAGTTCCTATGTAGTACCTATTATTGAGAATAAACAATATATAGCATGTAATCTCTCCACACTCTAGCATGGGACACAGGTGTGTATATATAAATTAAATACTATTCATATGGAGAATGTGAGATAACACTAAAATACCAAGTAATTCTTACTGGGAAGGGAAGAGAAAGGGGCCAGTCGTGATTCATGAAAGTGGTAACAAGCCAAGGCAGACTTTTAAAGAAGGATGGATGCCTGCGGGCAACATGGAAGATGACCCAAGATCAAACACAGACTCCAAACAAGAGTACAGTTAAAAGGCCACTACAGAAGAATAGACATAAAAGTTGATAAAGACTAGAAAAAAGGAGTCCTTTACACATCTACAAAAATATTATAAGAGTAAAAAATAGAGCTAATGTAGAACATAAAAATACATAAAACAAATATTTTTGAGAAGAAAATTACTTAGCTTTTTAAGTACCTGAAACATATCTGCATAAGGAATAACACCCCTATGGTCAAGTGGAAGCAGGCTCAGAGCAACATGGAAGAGTAGTTAAGAACTCTAGCTTAGAGCTTGAGGAACTTGGCTTGGAATTTCACATGGGCCACTCTCTGGATATGTGTTTGTCCAAGTTATTTCACATCCCTAACCCCAAATTTCTTCCTCCAGAAAGTAGAGCAGAAAATAATTTATAAGACTGATAGTCAAATGAGACAATGTCTGATACACAATAAGCATTTAATAAATGTTAGCTATTAGTATTACATCAGGACTAGTCAAATATGAGGCAGCCTGTTTAATAGAGTCAGTACCCAACACATGAAGATTCTTTACACTTAAAGCCAAAAGTGACCCAGAGTTTTCATCCTTTGTTAGTCCTAATATACTTACTTGAAATTGAGCTAAAGAGTATAAATAAATCCTATACTATGGCTAAATGCAAGAAATTAATCATTTTATTGTATCTTTCCAAAATATCCAATTAAAAAAGTTACTACCCTGTTTCCCTGAAAATAAGACAGTGTCTTATATTAATTTTTGCTCCCAAAGATGCGCTAGGTCTTATTTTCAGGGGATGTCTTATTTTTCCATGAAGAAGAATACAGTACACATTTATTGTTAAATGAAAATAAAGGAAATTTATTACCTGT
>CAUYPK010019048.1:0-13749 GCA_963574355.1 Loris lydekkerianus
TAAAAACACAGAATCTAAGGCCCCCTTCCATAATACTGAACTAAATTCTGAATTTGGCAAGATTTCCAGTTAATCTCACCGCACACTGAAGCTTGAGAAGCACTGGAATAGATGATATCCAATTAAATGGTCCCTTTCAGGAATAATGTGATCCTGAATATTCCTTTTCTAGCTGGGACTACAGGCGCCCGCCACAACGCCCGGCTTTTTATTTTTATTTTTTATTTTTCAGTTTTTGGCCGGGGCCGGGTTATATGGAGCCGGCGCCCTACCCACTGAGCCACAAGCGCCGTCCGGATTATTTTATACATAACTTGTGCGTTCAAACTTAGAAGCAATTACAGCCTACCTTTAATAAAATGAATTGTCAAGAAGCTGTAAAACAGATTTCTCATCTTAGGGATTTTTTTTTGAAAACTCGAATATTATGTATTCCTAAACCCTGAACTCTGATTTGGGGCTTGGGGTAAAAAAGCTTCCAGCCAAGAAATCAATGAGTTCTGTCAAGAACTTGGACAAAAACCTCAGATAATTTTCTGTTAAAGTCTAACAACACCCAGAATTAACAAGTCTCGGTTGCTTCATCGCCCAAAAGAACCCAAACACAAAGCTTCTCCTCTACCTCCACTGAACACCCTGAATTAAAAAATTCTAGACTAAGCAGCCCAGCGGAGAAAACAGTAGCCTCTTGGGGAGAGGGCGGCGCAAAGCTCCCCCAGCCGGTTGGGCGGGAAAGCGGGGGGTGGGGGAGAGGAGGAGGCTGGGGAACAGGTTTGGGTTTCGCGGCACTTACAGGTCAGTCAGCACCATGAGCTCCGAGTAGGCCCGGTGCAGCAGAAATTCAATGAGGGTGCTCAGCCGGTAGCCAGGACTAGCTGCAGCCGCAGCTGCCGCCGCCACGGCGGCTCCCGGAGGAGGAGGAGCCGGGGCTGACACTGGGCCACCGCTACCCGCGCCACCGCCTCCGGGCTGGACCAGCTGGTGGTTCTCCAGCTGCACTGGGGCCATGGCAGTGTAGGGCCGGCCTTGGCGCAACAGCACAAGATGCGACCCTCGAGCCTCCCGGGCGCTCAGTCACCGCGCCAAACCGGGCGCGGGCAGAGTCCCCCCGCCTACCGCCGGACAGCCTTTGAACAGGAAGCCGTGCGCCTACCGCGGAAGTCCGTCTCCATGTAGCGACAAGCCCGCCGGCCCCAGGGAATGGAGCAAGGGGCAGGGGGCGGCGAGGGGCGGGAGGGAGGGGAAGAGGGGCAGCAGCTGCGGGAACCTGCACCTCCGCAACTGCTCAGAAGCCGCCCAGCCAGGCAGCCGCAACGTCCATGTTGACGGCCCAAAGCGGAAGTCGTTAGGAAAGGCGGAAGGGGAGTCTGCAGGGGGTCTTCCAACAGAACCTGGTTCTTTTCTCCGCGCGCGGCTGCGCCGGTGGGCGCGTGGGAGTAGGGCGGAGCCCGCGTGCGCGGGAAAGCGGAAAAGGGCACAGCGCACCGCCGGAAGCCGGTCTCGTCACTGAGAACGTCAGTAGGTGCCCCGCCCTTATCCTCGCCGCTCCCCTTTTCTGCCCCAAGCGTTTTAAAAGGTACAAATTGCCCTGAGGAATGGATCGTCGCACTCTAAGTGAGGCTCTGACACGGTCGGGAAGGCCTTTCCTAGATGTTTGTGAGTTCTGGCTCTGGCTTGGCGAAGAAATGGTAGTAGCAGTCCGCTTGTGATTTCTCTAGTCTTTGCTCCTCCCACAGACGTCCGAGACACGTTTCGTGGGAGAGAGAACGTTTGCGTCCTTTTTTTTTTTTTTTTTTTTTTTAACTGTGGGAAAAGACGCGAGGAAATATGATTGGGGGTAGGGACCAAGTCGCTGGCAGAGTAAGTTAACTTTACTAGAGCTAGGTATGTGCCGAGTTCATTACAGCCTTCTAAATCCCATCAGTTCAACAAAGAAACGACCCTTAAAACCTTTGCTGCTGGCTCTCATTAGCTTTTTGTCCCTGCTCCGACTGTAGCCGCCCCTACCTCAAAGGCTTTCGGTTAATTTTCTGTGCTTACTGCCACTTTCTCCATCAAAATCCACTTTTAAGTTTTTGAGCCTGCTTCAAAACTGTGATTCTGAACCTTGACTGCATTTTGGAATTACCAGGGAGAGCTTTAAAAACTATATGAGTCTCCCCTCGTGGATTCAGATTTAATTGATACGGTGTGATGCCTGGGCTTCGGGAGTTTTATAAGTTTTCCAGGTTATTCTAATGTGCAGCTAACATTCACTTAAAACGGTTGCTGCGACCTTTTTCAAACATCTTTTTGGAACTTCATCTCTAACTCTCAAATGTAGGAGACGCTTGTGCTGTTCCCTAAGGTTAGAATACTCACAGTGTCGTCCATTTGTGTAATCCTTTGTCATTCTTGAAAGTCATTCAACGGTGTTTTTTTTTTTTTTTAAGTTGTGACCTCTGGGGTTTAAATCACTAGTTCCTTCCCTTTATGGTTCTAAAGCACATTTACACAGAATATCATTATGGTATTTATGCATAGAAAAAATGCATTAGGAAAGGCCAGGTGCGGTGGCCTTAACGCCTGTAATCCTAGTTCTCCAGGAAAGCCCAGGCTAGAGGATCAGCCGGGAGGATAGCTAGAGACCAGCCTGAGGAACAAGAGGGAGGCTCCATCGCTACTTCTTTTTTTTTTTTTTGAAACAAAGTATCGCTATGTCGCCCTCAGTAGAGCTCTGTGACGTCACAGCTCACAGCAACCTCAAACTCTTGGGCTTAAGTGATTCTCTTGCCTCAGCCTCCCAAGTAGCTGGGACTACAGGCGCCTGCTACAACAACGCCCGGCTATTTTTTGTTGCAGTTGTCATTGTAGTTTAGCTGGCCCAGGCTGGGTACGACCCACTAGCCTCTGTGTATGTGGCTGGCGCCAAAACCACTGTGCTACGAACGCCGAGCCGTCCCCGTCTCGACTTTTAAAAACCAGATGTGGTGATGTGCACCTGTAGTTTAAGCTACTAGGGAGACTGAGGCAAGAGGATGGCTTCAGCTAAGGAGTTTGAGATTGCACTGAGCTGTGAAAATGCCGCTGCAACCTAAACCTGGGCAACAGCAAGACCCTGTTTAAAAAAAAAAAAAAAAAAGCAGCTGGTCTGAGTGCAGTGGTGTTTACAACTAATTGATCATAGCCAGTTACAGATTCCTTTGTTCCTTTTCCACTCCTTCTGCTTCACTTGACTAGCCTTTAAAAAAAATTTTTAATGCATTAGGATTATTTATGCCCCCTACAGGTGTAGTTGCTGGAAGGTGCTACCTCAGAAAACAAAATTTAAAAATTGTTATTTTTAACTGTCAAATTATAGGATACAATGTGATGTTTGGGTACATATATATATTGTGGAATGAACTAATCAACATATCCATCAAGTGATACACTTACCATTTCTTTGTGGTAACAGTTTAAAATCCATCTTTTTTTTTTTTTCGAGACAGAACCTCAAGCTGTCGCCCTGGGGAGAGTGCTGTGGCATCACAGCTCACAGCAACCTCCAACTCCTGGGCTCAAACTATTCTCCTGCCTCCGCCTCCCATGTAGCTGGGACTACAGGCACCGCCCCAGTGCTCAGCCATTTTTTGGTTGCAGCTGTCATTGTTGTTTGGCAGCCTGAGCTGAATTCGAATCTGCCAACTCACGTGTATGTGGCTGGCGCCTTAGCTGCTTGAGCCACAGGTGCCAAGCCTAAAATCCATCCTTTTAGCAATTTCGAAATACACAAAACATCATTATTAACTATAGTCACCTTACTTGGCAATAGATCACGAGAATTCATTCCTCTTAAGTAGAACTTTCTACTTGTTGACCAATATATCCTCTTTCTTCACCCGCGGCCCACCCACGACCTCTGGTAACCACCATTTTACTCTTTACTTCAATAAGTTCAACTTTTGAAAATTCCAGATATATGTGAGATCATGTGGTATTTATCTTTGTGTACATGGCTTATGTCACTTAGCATAATATCCTCTAGATTCATTCATGTTGTCAAAAATGAAAGAATTTTGTTCTTAAGGCTAAATATTAATAATGTTCCATTGTGTATATACACTGCATTTTAAAAATCCATTTATCCGCTGATGGACACTTAGATTGATTTCATGTCTTGGCTATTGTGAATAATGCTGCAATGAACATGGAAATACAGACATCTCTTTAACATACTGATTTCAGTTCCTTTGGATATATACTCAGAAGTGAGATTCCTGCACCATATGATAATTTTTTTCTAGTTTTTTAAACTCATACATTCATCTAGAATGTTTTTAGTTTTTTAAGAAACCTCCACACTATTTTCCAAAATGGCTATACTAATTTATATTCTCGCCAATAGTGTACAAGTGTTCCCTTTTCTCCACATCTTCATAAACACTTGTTGTCTTTCTTATTTTTGAAACTAAAATGGGCCCATTTCTTTTGCAGGTGTTTTGATCTGTTTTATTGAAGTTTCTTTTTCTCTCTCTTTTGAAAATAATATTGACTTCACTTAAGAAACCCTGTTGTCATGAAGATACAAAAGAGAAGTGGTTGTACAAGATGGTCCTTAAATTCTTTTCTAACACTGAGATTATAATTCTGCATGATGTTGATAGGATTTTGATTCTGCCTTATTGCATATATTAAACACAGTTATATACCATGCCTTTTGATATTCATTCTTTTTGGCAATAAGTAAAGGTTTAGAGCAGGGGTCCTCAAACTTTTTAAACGGGGCCAGTTCACTGTCCCTCAGACCGTTGGAGGGCTGGACTATAGTTAAAAAAAAAACAAAAAAACTATGAACAAATTCCTATGCACACTGTACATATCTTATTTTGAAGTAAAAAAAACAAAACAGGAACAAATACAATATTTAAAATGAACAACAAGTAAAGTTAAATCAACAAACTTATCAGTATTTCAATGGGAACTATGGGCCTGCTTTTGGCTAATGAGATGGTCAATGTCCGGTTCCATATTTGTCACTGCTAGTCTTAACAAGTGATGCAAGTGTGCATCAGTTAGTCCGGAGACTGAGAGGAGGAGTTGAGAGACAGAGAGAAGGAGGGGAGTCGGAGAGTGCGGCACACATTCTACACATGCACACTGCGGGCCCAGGAACAGTCTGCTGCTAAGCAGAACAGGCAGTGGTGGCAAAAACACAGCGGCAAAAACATGGCAGCGGGCCAGATAAATGTCCTCGGTGGGCCCATATGGCCCACGGGCCGTAGTTTGACGACCCCTGGTTTAGAGAGTATAACCAACTTGCAAGTAAAAGAAAAAAAATTAACAGGTGGGGTGTTATTTTGGAAAAGAGAAAATTTCACCTGTATAAGCCAGATTAGTTTACTGAAATTTCTCTTGAGTTTGAATATATATCCTTAAAAATGAAAAAGTATTAGTTATCAAAAAGAATGTTCCAAAGAAAAACAGTGTGAAAATACAGCAATCGGACTGCAAGATTCCTGTGCTTGAATTATTGGAGGGCAGGAAGGTAAAATAAAGTGGGGTGATATCCCACCTCCCAACTAGGTAATATAGCCACTTTGCAAACATAGAAAGGACTAGTAGAAGAAATGGATGGAGAGAAAATATTAGCCTGTTTGTCTGAGTTACAAAAGGAATGCCTACGTTCAAACCACTATTAGAAATAATTTATCATTTATCAGTTTAAAGCCTTGCAGGGCAATATTTGACACTGTAGTATAGGTGTATTAATTCACTTTTTTCATTTGTTTCTTTCTCTATTGGTGATCAGCTGATTCTGTCACACATCAGATAGTATTAGAGCTAGCGGCCTATTTTCTCAGCTCTTAAATTGACTTTAGATCTTTCATGAAATCAATCTGATTTTAATAAAAGGAACAACAAATTGATTGTAAAACATGGAGAAAAGGGGGCATTTTGTTTAACGCTCTTTTGATGAAAAAATGAAACTGTAATGCATATGGTTTCGTTTTGTGTACAATTGTCCCTCAGATACAAAAGGGTGAACAAGGAAAAGTAATTTTTCTTTCTTTTTATAAGATATTGCAATCAGTTATTCCAAAATGGAGAACAAAAGCAGTAACTGTATTCAGTCAACAGATGTTATATTCATAATGACATTAAAGGGAGAGACTCACAATACCATGGCTGTGGTCTGACCAACCTAGAAAAAATGAGAACACTATAATGTCTTTGCATTTACAATAAAACCCAGGCTTCTTACTGTGGCCTTGAAAGCCATTAACAGAGTAGCCCTTGCCTGTTTCTCCATCCATCCCTTTTTCTGGCCACTTTTTTCCTTACTATAACTTCATTGGGTCTAGTACATGCCGTTCCCTCTCATTACAGATATGTTGTGGTATGTTGTAGATACTTGAAGTACTTGTTTCCTGGCTCTTCACAGGACTGGCTTCTCATCCTTCAAGTATCAGCTTAAATGAGAAAATCCTTAGAGAGGCCTTCCTGGCTGTATTAGACATGTACATGGAAGTTCTTTGCGGCATTTGTAGAAGAAAAAAACATCATGAACAATTTTAACTGTCCTTCAGTAGCAGACTGCAGAAGTAAATTATTATACAGTAGGACATCCACAGTTGACCACCTCCCTACTTTGCCCACCTCCTTAAATTAACCTAATTTTCATAGACTGGACATGCACCAAATGTACAGATCAGTACAATAGGCCTAGTTCCTTGTGTTCCACCTCAGTATGTTGACCAATTTGTTACAGTCTCTTGGGTGGTCAACTTAAAGAGGTTCTACTATATTTCTATTAATACATAACTATTCAAATGAATTAGAGCTGCATATACCAATGTGAATACACATCTTAAAAACAATACTGGAACACTTAAGAAAATTGGTATAGAAGGGACATTTCTTAAACTGATAGAGGCCATCTATAGCAAACCCACAGCCAATATCATATTGAATGAAGTTAAATTGAAATCATTTCCACTCAGATCAGGAACCAGACAAGGCTGTCCATTGTCTCCACTGCTCTTTAACATTGTAATGGAAGTTTTAGCCACCGCAATTAGGGAAGAAAAGGCCATCAAGGGCATCCATATAGGGTCAGAAGAGATCAAACTTTTGCTCTTCGCAGATGATATGATTGTATATCTGGAAAACACCAGGAATTCTACTACAAAACTCTTAGAAGTGATCAAGGAATACAGCAGTGTCTCAGGTTACAAAATCAACATTCATAAATCGGTAGCCTTTATATCTACCAACAATAGTCAAGCTGAAAAAACAGTTAAGGACTCTAGTCCATTCACAGTAGTGCCAAAGAAGATGAAATATTTGGGAGTTTATCTAACAAAGGATGTGAAAGAGCTCTATAAAGAGAACTATGAAACTCTAGGAAAAGAAATAGCTGAAAAATGTTAACAAATGGAAAAACATACCATGCTCATGGCTGGGAAGAATCAACATTGTTAAAATGTCCATATTACCCAAAGCAATATACAATTTTAATGCAATCCCTGTTAAAGCTCCACTGTCATACTTTAAAGATCTTGAGAAAACAATACTTCATTTTATATGGAATCGAAAAAACCTCAAATAGCCAAGACATTACTGAAAAATAAAAACAAAGCAGGAGGAATCACGCTACCAGACCTCAGACTATACTATTAATCGATAGTGATCAAAACAGCATGGTACTGGCACAAAAGCAGAGAAGTAGATGTCTGGAACAGAATTGACAACCAAGAGATCAATCCAGCTACTTACCGTTATTTGATCTTTGACAAGCCAATTAAAAACATTCCATGGGGAAAAGATTCCCTATTTAACAAATGGTGCTGGGTGAACTGGCTGGCAACCTGCAGAAGACTGAAACTGGACCCACACCTTTCACCATTAACTAAGATAGACTCTCACTGGATTAAAGATTTAAACTTAAGACATGAAAAATAAAAATACTAGAAGAGAGTGCAGGGAAAACCCTTGAAGGAATCGGTCTGGGTGAGTATTTTATGAGGAGGACCTCCCCCCCCCCCGTCCCCCCCCCCCCCGGGCAACTGAAGCAGCTTCAAAAATACACTACTGGGACCTGATCAAAGTAAAAAACTTCTGCACAGCCAAGAACATAGTGAGTAAAGCAAGCAAATTTTCTCCAGTTCTATACATGTCACATTTTCTTTATCCACTCATGAGTTGAAGGGCACCTGGGTGGATTCTACATGTTTGCACTTGTGAATTGTGCTGCTACAAACATTTGAGTGTAGGTGTCTTTTTGATAAAAAATGACGTGTTTTTCTGTGGGTAGATACCCCAGCAGTGGGATTGTTGGGCCAAATTGTTGGTCTACACTTATTTCTTTGAGGAAACTCCACACAGTCTTTCCTAGACATTGCATTAATTTGTGGTCCCACCATCAGTGTGCAAGTGTTCCATTATCTCTGTATCCACACCAGCATCTATTGGTTTTTGTTTGTTTCTGTTTTGTGGGGGTTTTTTTGTTTTGTTTTGTTTTGTTTTTTTTAGTAATGGCCATTCTGATAGGTTGAAGTTTGTATCTCATTGTAGTTACAATTTTCATTTCCCTAATGATCAGTGATGCTGAGCATTTTTCCATGTGATGGTTGGCCATTTGTCTATCTTTTTTCAACAAACTTCTGTTCATGTCATTTACCTACTTTTTGATAGGGTGTTTGTTTTTTTCTTGCTCATTTGTTTGAGTCTCCTTTGTAGATTTTGGCTATTAGTCCTTTGTCAGATGCATAGTTTACAAATATTTTCTCCCGTTCTATAAGTTTTATATTCACTCTGTTGATTATTTCCTTTGTTTTGCAGAAGATTTTTAATCTAATTTAATCCCTTTTAATTATTTTGATTGTTGTTCTATTTGCCTTTGGGGTCTTAGTCATAAATTCTTTGTCTAAAGAATGACCAAAAGAGTTTTTCCTACATTTTATTCTCAAATTTTTATGGCTTCATGCCTTACATTTAAGCTTAATCCATCTTGAATTAATTTTTGTATATGACTAGAAAAAGAGATCCTATTTATTTTTCTTTCTTATGTTTTTTGCATGTGATTATCCCAGCATCATTTCTTTACCCCTTCCACTGGTGTATTATTGTCTGCTTTGTCAAAGATCCATTGGTTGATGGTTTTATTTCTGGGTTATCTATTCTGTTCCATTGGTCTGTGTATCTTCTTTTATACCAGTACCATGCCATTTTGCTTACTCTGCCTTGCAGCATAATTTGAAGTCAGGTACTGTGATGCCTCCAGATTTGTTCTTTTTATTTAAGATTGCTTTGGCTATTTGGACTCTTTTTTGGCTCCAAATGAAGCTTATGGCCATTTTTTCTAGACCTGTGAAATGTGATTCTGGTATGTTGATGGCACTTGTGTTGAATGTGTAATCACTGCTGTTACAACACAGGTTTCCTTCTACTGAGATGCAGATGATATAAAAGGAAATAGATAAGTACGGTAATTTCAGATATTGATTGAAAACAAGATAATGTGATAGAAAACAAAGACAGGGGAAAATATAGCAGAAAGTATTAGAAAGGACTCTTTGAGGAAATGACATTTGAAATGAACTATGAATGACAGAAAGGACCCTCAGTAAAGACTTAGAAGCAAAGCATTCTAGGAAAGTCCTTAAAAGAAGAGACACAGGACCCTGGAACTTCTCAAAGCACTCTTTAGAACACCAATTTCCTAATTATCCAGCATAAGAGAGAATGAGTTATTTCATTATCAGCATTTCAAAAGAAAACAACAGTCTGAGTTAAGTGACTATGATTCAAAATGATATTACAGAGTTTTTCTTGTTTTTTTTTTGTTGTTGTTGTTTTGTTTTTTGTTTTTTGTTTTTTCCTTAAAGGGGAGAAAGAAATAGTCAGATGCCGTAAGTTCAAAGCTCACCAATCTGCTCATAATCCTTATATCCAAAAAAGTATTTCTGGACCACATTTCTAAAAGAAGGAGAAACAATATGCATATAATCATAAAGATTTCCTAAAAAGGAAACACAAAGAATAAGGAAAAAAAAAAAAAAAAAAAAAGCATAAAGATTAGCAGGACTGAAATCTTTGGTATCCAGTGTGATTTATGTTACAAACAAAAGCAGTAAGCTTGGGCCACAATACAGAAGTGGAAACCAGATGAGCCCCGAGCATTGCGACTTCCCCAATAAATCACAATTACCAAAACACCAGTGATAAATAGCTAGGATCTCAGGGCCTTTAATAGCTTTTACCACATATTGGTTTGTTGACTATTTGGTTCTCTCCCTCAAAAACTGGTGTTTTGTAGCTCTTCCCCAATGCATTAATATTTAATTGTGAACCCTCGGAGACACCAGACACCAGTTATGAAATTCCAAAACAATTTGCTATTACAAACAAGAACACTGAAGAAAATTCTCTACCATGAATCTATCTTACATTTTAGGATAGGAGAAAGGCTCCAAGATAACTGTAGCTCAAAAAAGAGTTGTTTAAAAACTAAAAGAAGAACAAATACTCCTCACCAGTGTCATAGCTGTCTCTTTGGTTTGTTCTGTTAAATTAGTGAGTTGATTTGTCGGTGGCTTTAAACCCAAACATTGATGACACTGAAGAGGAAAAAACACACATAAGAAAAACCCTGTCCCAACCCATTACCCCAGGAAATTGGAAGCACCCCTTGACATAGAAGTGTGCTCATCCTCCAGATTTGCTCCTGAATTTCAAGTACCTGCTAAATGTAGCAAGAACGAAGCAAAGACCCACATAGCTCCCAAACTGAGTGGATTTTCATTAATTTCAATTCCCCAGGGATAATACATCTCTGTTCTTGAGTCACTTCACGCATTTGCTTTTAAAGTTCAAGTTTTAATCTACAAATTAAACAGAAATTATGGATAATAAATATATGAAATAACTAGTTGAAACACAGGGTTTCCTTCTATGATATAATAGGACTGTTCTCTGGATCCCCTACCCTATTCAAAGCACATAACCCCATTTACTGACACATAAAATCCCCCAGCAACACGTTTTTTAGAAAACATTCATCGTTCATTTTTTCTGTAAGTAATACGTGATCTAAAGGTGTTGGTGAAAGTCTTCTTGCCTCTTACTGTCAGGTTTCCCATCACCACTACCACTAACCAAGCAAACACTAACGCGTATTCCTATGGATTCAGAAGTTCTGTCTCTCTCCCCGGAAGTATGCACTTTTTATTTTACATAATTGCTAGCACACTATATCCCAGGGCTTGTATTTCTTTTCTTTTATACTGTAGGATTATTCTGTGCACTTACGGGAAGAGCTTCTCGGTAACTCTTTCAGGGACCACCTCTTGCCGTAACAAGAACCATGTGAAAACACCTTCGCTGAGTTCTCTCATTTATAAAAGTCCATCTTCCTGTTTCTACGCTAGATTCTTAAAATTCTCCCGCAACCACATGTCAAAGTTCCAAGCCTACTCTTACCTTCTCCCCTACACTCCAACGACCACTTTGGACCTTGGCCATTGTCTGTGCTTGCTTCTCATAACCACCTAAGTATCCAAATCTTAGACTTTCTGATCTGTGCCTGAATATGACCCTTATCAACCAGGAGTGTTCTTTAGAACACATGGCTCCTTAGTAATTGCTGAGTTTATTGTGTCCATTCTCTGGCCCAGACTGTTCCCTATGTTTCAGAATGATTATTATAAATACCAGCTACATTTCGGGACTTCTTATCTCAGTTGTTGATTCCAGGGGAAATGCTAAGTCAGGCATCCTCAAACTGCGGCCCGCGGGCCACATGAAGTGGTGTGAATTGTATTTGTTCCCATTTTGTTTTTTTACTTCAAAATAAGATATGTGCAGTGTGCATAGGAATTTGTTCATAGCTTTTGTTTTGTTTTGTTTTTTTTAACTATAGTCTGGCCGTCCAACGGTCTGAGGGACAGTGAATTGGCCCCCTGTTTAAAAAGTTTGAGGATGCCTGTGCTAAGTTATATAAGTGTGCCTTTCTTTGCTAACTTACGATAATCATATTACTCCCTTCTGTTTTGTTTGTTTGTTTATTTAATACCATTGTTGGATGAGTCTTTTCTCTCACATACTTAAGATTTTGGTCTAAATTCCCATAGCCAAGTCCCTCTGCTCAATGTGAAAATATTGCTAAGGGAATATTAGTTAGGGTTCTCCAGAGAAATATAACCAATATTTTCTTTGATGTGTATATGTATATGCGTGTGTGTGTGCGTGTGTGTGTGTGTACATTTGTAGTGTGGTATATATAGTGTGAGTATGTGTATATATTTATTTATAGTGTGTGCATATATGGTGTGTATATGTGTGTGTGTGTAATATGTGTGAGATTGGACAATTAAATTCACAAACTCCTTCTGAAAAAGTGCTACATACCTCATGCTGAAGGTCACTATAGTCACCTTCAAAGTGCTCCCTTTGAGAAGCTCTGTACTGACACCAATGCCTAGTCCACCCTTCAAAGCACTTTTTCCAGGATGAGTTCACAAACTTAATTGTCAGATCTTATATGATGACAAGTCTGATAGCCATTCCAGAAAAAAAGTTACAAAATTGCTTCAAAGGTATGTAGCACAGTTTTCTAGCATGGATTTGTGAACTTAATTGTCCAACCTCATTTTTTATATTGGTTCTGTTTCTTTCAACAATGTAATATTACTTGTCAGCTAACTTATAGATCTGCTCAGTCTTGAGGTAGCCTTAGGATACTAGCAGATGTGTTTTGTTTAAGGGTACACTAAAACTACAAAAGAGTAGAAATCATTATAGTCTCTGTTGCTTCTCTTGGTTAATAGTAGCACAATGTTCCAGGTCACTAAAGATGAGAAACAGATAATCACCTTCAATAACTCTACATCTCCCACCCCAACATGAGATCAGACTTCTCAATATCTTTGAGATCCAAGTCAGTGTCCAGTCCATGGACACATGTCAGGCTCAAATTCTCTGTACCTCCACTATTTCTTCTCTTTAATCCCCTCCAGGCTCAAATTCTCTGTTTCTCTCTCTACTATTTCGTCTCTTTAATCCACCTTTCAGGTAGGACCTTGGGAAAGACAGATATCTACTTTCCCCTGTGCTTCTTATTCTTCTGTCTAAAAGGAAGGTCACCCATTTGATGAGTCAGGTTCCACACATGTCCTTGGGCTGCATGTGCAAGGTCACTGTGGATTAATCATCACACTCATAGCTTTTTTATGTTTTGTTTTTGTGTTTTAGGTTATGGCTTTTTTATTCTATTTTGTTTTCTGCTTTTATGGGACAGGAATAGCAAAGAAGCCCAAGCATTTTCCCACATGGAGAAAATCAAGTTATCCAGTTTTCATGTTCTTCTCTTGCATGTATATATTTCAGTCCACTAATCTAATCTCAAATTGTATTGCCCTTGTCCTTCCTTGAGGCAATTTGAACTATAAAGCCAGGTTAGAGTTTGGGCTTAGAGAGAGAAAAGATGGGTTTTAGGCTTCTGGTCTACATGATCTGTCCAGAGCCCACTTTACAGAATTCTGGGCATTAAGAAATTGAGGGAAAAATTCCAACCAATAAAAAAAATATTTATTTTTCAGCCTTTCTTTGCTTTTGACACCAAACATGAGCATTCCCCTTGGGGACATCATGAGATGAGTGGCTATGGTCTTGTTAAAATTTGGATACCAAACCACCAGTCTTAATAGTCCCACATATCACAAAAGGCCTGGTCCTTCAGTTTATGTTCAGTCATGCCTTCTGTGAATGATCTGATGTCTTGCTTGCCTT
>CAUYPK010019049.1:0-27849 GCA_963574355.1 Loris lydekkerianus
GTCTTTGTTGGACCCTGCCATGTGCCTGAGGCCTAGTGCAACTTCCCGAGCCTGACTAGAAGTAGATCCATCGAGCTACTTCCACATAGCAATGACTCAGCAAGGCCTGGCCTGAAACTGCCTCTACCTAGATACAGCCAATGTGGTACCATGCCATTGGCCCAACCCTGTCATGCACCTCATCCCCCACCTTCTTTCCCTGCCCCTTCCCCACGCTCTATGTAAGCGGCTGCTTGACGCAATAAAGTTGAGTTCCTGCTTAAAAAAAAGAACAAAAAAGAAACGAAATCAGAAAGGAAGAGCAAAGAGAGGGAAGGAGGGAGGGGAGTGGAGCTTTGGTGTGTGCCACACCTTTTGGGCGCAAGACACGATTGTAAGAGGGACTTTACCTAAAAAATGCAATCATTGTAACCTGGTTTATTGTACCCTCAATGAATCCCCAACAATAAAAAATAAAGAAAAAAAAAATTATTAAGACAATAATGGGAACAGCTTTCATGGACCTTTGCTTCATAGCTGTTTAGACTCTATTATACTCATGATATTTTTCATGTAAAATCAGCATCATAAGTCATTCCAGTCAATTTAGTCAGCTAAGGGAAGGGAGAAAAATAGTAAAAACAAACACAAAATTACATCTATTCAAGCAGTGGCTGCATTACCAGAGTTTAAAAACATTATCTAGGGCATCGCCTGTGACTCAAAGGAGTGGGGTGCTGGCCCCATGGACTGGAGGTGGCAGGGTTAAACCCAGCCTTGGCCAAAAACTGCAAAAAAAAAAAAAAATTGTCTATTGAAGAAACACTTTACTTTTTACTGTTATAGAATAAGTATTGCAGTGAATCATTCAGATTAAGGCATTTCTTTTCTTGAACCATAAATTTCATGAATGTAGAATAATTGATAGAATTACAAAAACTGAGATCTGACATTTCTGGAACATCCAAATATGAACTTAAATTTTGTATATCCTTTTTAGTTTAACTCTTCTAGTAACTCATTTAAAATCTTTTACGAAAGTATGTTTTTATAACACATTGCATATTTTTAAAAAATATGCTTTAATATTGCCTGCACCCATAGTCAAAACTTATGAAATTAATTTTCAAATCAAGAAAGGTATATGAATATATGTAAGGGAACTTCTTTAAACTGTGAACATTTCTTATGAATTTACTGTGTGTCTACCATTATTATGGGCACATGAAATATAGAAATAAATATACAAATTTTCCCCTCAGAGAGATTATTTTAGGACTTATGGTTGAAATTTTGGTCTATATCCCTGCAACATTGTAGGCTTCATCAGGTAATTTGCAGGAGGAAAGAAATTTGCAGACCATCCCAACTCTTCCCACCCCCATTGCCATTCACAAACAAATTCAAAAGCCATGTTTTTATTTATTTATTTATTTATTATTATTTATTATTATTATTATTATTATTTTTGCCAGAATTCAGGCTTCAGACTTCATACAGGGCACCTATTACCTATGGATGGAAAAGGGTATTCAGCTTGTCTCAGTGAGAGAGAAAGTTGCCTTAGAAATCCTTGATTCTGCAGTCATTTAGGGTCTTATTCTCCTTTCTGGTGTCTGGGGGTGCAGTAGACCCTCCAGGCTGTCTGAGACGGGCTAGCATTATGTGTCACCCAGGTACTGAGAAATCTGGACTCTGCAGGGGACAGTACATCAGGCAACAAGAAGTGGGGAGATGGACTGTGGGCTCAAGGTGATGGAGAGAAAATTTGTTCACTTTTGTGCCAGGCAGGATGGGGACACAGCGGTAGAAAATTCTAAGTTCAGGAGAATTATGTCTCTCTTTTGTGGGGTGAGATGAGAAATCCTCTGTTTCCTGCTTGTGGAAAGCCCACTGAAAGTCCCCCTCACCCTTTTCAGGGGGATCTCTCTGCCCCTTTCCACCAGGCACCTTCAGTTTTGTCATTCTGTACTTGATCTCTGTTCTCTTTCTTCCTCTTTCTCACCCTTGCAGTTTGTCTCAGTGGGGATGATGTGCACCTTGATTTCTTCTCCTTGTGTTAAAACCTTTCAATTTTAACTTTTCTGAGTTCACTGCAGCCCAATTTTTTCCTTCTAGAAAGGAACTTCTGGAGAATGCTGCTTCTATTCCGCCATCTTGCCCCATCTCCTTAATTCTGTATTCTTTAATTTTAACTAACATTTAATTTGAAAGAGTTGTCTTAAAACTCTGAGATTTTTTTTCTTCGGCCTAGCCTAGTCCTTTCTTTTCCAAAGTGTTTTGTATTTCCTTAAATTAACTTTTCATTTTTGGTAGTTTAATTTTTTTTAATATGTTGATCTCTTCAGTGAATTTGTTATTGATTTCCTTAATTATGATTTTGGTTTCATTGAATTGGATTTCCATTTTGTCTTGGATTTCATGGAGCTTCCTTACAAGCTATATTTGCCATTATTTATTTTTCTTTTTGATATTTTCATTGTTGTTGCTATTTTACTAGAGAGCTGGTTTTCCCTTTTAGGATTTTATTTTTTCTCTGATTTTTAATACTATTAGAGCTTTTTAACTGATTCCTTCTCATCTAGGATACCTGTGACTTTTTTTTTTTGGGGGGGGGGTTGTTGTGTTTACATGGGCCTTTTTATTTCTCATATCACTTGTAAAGAAGTTTCACTATCATTTGTTTGGTATGGATCTTTGGTGTCGTTTATGGGTGCTTTGATGTTGATTTCATTTCTGGATGGATTCCTTGGTTATATTATCCTTTGTGTGGTGATTTTATCAGTTACCATCTGTTTGTAGGCTATAGTTTTGGTGAGTTTTGATTTTAGGCAGAGTCCCTGCATAGGGACTTTGTTGAGAAAGAATGGAAGTCCTTGAAATCCTTTCTCTTTCCCCAGCCTTGTGGTCTTTTTAACAGTGTGAATTTGACTGGGATGCCATTTTAATCTCTGAGAGAGTAGGTGGTGCTTATGTCTAAAAATCAACCACATCTTGTATGATTGAGTCCATAAGTGCTGTACAAAGCTGTGCAAATTGACCTCCCTCTCAATAGGTAGCATTTGCATTAGCATAAATAATGCCAGATGTTTTCAGGACCTGTGACTGGGTCTAGCCCTTCAGGAGAAGGTGGGGCCCTGAACCTTCTAGATCAATCCTCTTATCTATCATAGCAGAGGCAGGATAGAATAAGGCTTGTCGGGCCTGGATTGGTCGAACTTATAGTCGGCTCCACTAAAACTTGTAAGTTAACTGTTTTAGCAAGAGTAAAATATCTGCTCCCATATTTGAGCAAAGCTGACAGAGAGGGACTGAAAAGGCCTCAGCCAGCCAGAAAGACTTCTTTTGGAGATAAAACTACATGAGATTCACAATACGGCTGTCAGGAGGTAGCTTCACTCTTTTCCCTTTTCCTTTACTCCATGGTCTCCCTTTGGCATCTGCCACCAGGCAGGAGCTCAAACTACCTAAGCTTCTCCATGTTGGCACCATTGGCTTAGAACTTTTCTGTCTAGGATCCCAGCCTTGGCTGAGTTTGTGGAATTCTTGTGGGGAGAGGAGTACTCCACAAATGTGAGGTGTCTGAGACCTGTCCTGTAATTTATTTATTTATGTTTTTTTTTTCTTTTTCAGTTTTGCCCATGAAGATTCCCTCACCTTCAGAGATTAGTTAAATCATCTCTCTGTGAGGATATCAGATCTTGTCTGTGGGAGTATCCTCAGGCCCTCCCTCCAAATGAAACCCTGACCATGCCAAGATACATGCTATAGTCACTACTTGCCTATGAGGTGATCAAGTGGGTTTAATATTCTTCCACTTCTGGGTATGCTTTATCTGATGGAGCAGCTGGGGAAGGAAAAGCAGGGATGGGTGGTGACACAGAGCTCAAACTCTAAGCATCTCTTTGTCCTTTGCAAGACTTTAAGAGAAAACCTTTGAGCCCTTGTCTCTGTGGAAGCCATGAGGTGATATATGCACCTACAGGAGGAGCAACTGCTCCTGAGAGGCCTTGCTCAATCATCTCCCTCAAAAGTTGTCGGTAGGTGAGGAGAACAGAAGAAAAAGAGTCTGAAAAGAGGAAATCCAGCACTCTGGTCATCTCTGTCTCTCTCTGACAGGTAACCAGCCCAGAATGTTCAAGCTCTGGGATCACATAGCTCCCTTAGGACTGATCAGCCTCACGTAGCTGACATGTAGTCTCAACCATAATTGGGAAATGTCTGTGTTGGAATGAGAAAAAAAAAAAAAAAAAAAAAAAAATGAACAAACAAAAAAACAAACAAAAAATCCCCGGAGGGGCTAAAACTGCCTGGAATTACAAAGGCACACAGTGGCTAGAGAAGAATATGATGCCTGCCATCTTGGTTCAGGTCTGTAGTGATACTAAGCACCTTAAGGAGTCTGACAAGCTGGTACTTTGTCCTCAAGAAGCTCCCAGTTGACTGGCAGTACCTGTTAGGGGGGTTGTGGGGGTAGAATTACTCTCTAGCAACTAAAGACCTTGATGACTTGTAGAGATGTGAGGGAAAGAGGAACAAACTACTCCTCCTAGAATTTTTTGCTGGCTTCCACTTGTCTCCAGGGTTGTCCTGTGCCAATATCTTGCTGCTTGTTTTGCTAAACAACTTATTTCTGTAAAATTTCTTGTAAGTAATGATTATTTTCTCTCAGAGTTACACTTAGTCTATGATTTTGTGTTAGTTTACTTTTCACCTGAAACTTTCCCTTCTTTCAGGAATGACAGATTCTTGTCAGCTGTGCGTAATCTATGAAGCCAAATTTACACTTTTGAATGTTTAATATATTCTCAGTGCTGTGCCACCATCACCAATATATACTCTGGATATGTTCATCACACCCTAAGAAAATGCCTCATCTGTTACGAGTCACTTTTAACTCTCTTCTCCTCTCAGTTCTTGGCAATCATTAGTCTAACTAATGTCCATAAATTTTCCTATTGTGGATATTTCATACAAATTGTACCACATTCAGACCCTTTGGTCTCTCTCTTTTTCTTTCATGTAACACAATGTTTTCAAGATTCATTCATGTTGTAGCATGTATCAGTATTTAATTCCTTTTGTGGTTGAATACTATTCCATTGTATGGACTTGACATCTTTTGTTTATTCACTGACCATTTAATGAACACTGGGTTATTTTCAAGTTGTGGAATTTAGAATAAGGCTCCTATAAATATTCTTGTATAAGTTCTTGTGTACATATATTTCTAATTTTTCTTATTATATAAAGTATGACAATTATATTTACAAACTCATACTAGAAAAAGTGTTACATAATTCATTGATGAATATCAGTATGGTCACATTCAAAGAACTCTCCTAAGAATCTCTATACTTATGCCAGAACCTAGTCAACTTTTCAAAACAATTTTAGAACTCTTTCTGGAGTGGCCATCAATGCTTTTGTCACATTGCCCTGAATGTTCTGAATGTCATCAAAACGTATTCCTTTCAATATTTCCTTTATCATTATGTAAAGAAAAAAATCATTGTGGGCATGATCAGGTGAGTAGGAAGAATGTTCCAATACAGTTATTTTTTTTTTACTGGCTAACAACTCCTTCACAGTGCCATGTGAGCTGGTGCATTGTAGTGATACAAGAGCCATGAGTTGTTGCCCAAGACTTTTAGTTAAGACTTTTCTGTTTTCCTACACTCTCCTCTAGTATTTTTAGGCAATTGAAGCAGCTTCAAAAATACACTAGTGGGACTTGATCAAGCTAAAAAGCTTCTGCACAGCCAAGAACACGGTAAGGGAAGCCCTTTTAACACACACAAGGCGAAAACCCTGACCCGGGGGGAGCCAACTCAGGTGGGTTTGAGTTTGGTCTGAGCACATTCTTTCTGTAAATCAAGCCTGCAGGGGGAGCAATGGATCTTGACCTATTCTTTACAGTTATGGCTTCAATAAATGCAAGACTCGTTTATATATAAATCATATCTTCAAGAACCAGGAAAAACCACCTTAATTAATAACTAAGCTGTGGTCACTAGGAAAGGTGTCGGCCTCAGCGAGGACACAGAGGGACTGAAGGGAAGCACAAAACTGTTAAGATGGTAACAGCAACTGAGCAGGGCTGCATGGGTGGTGGACAGAGGGGGCTGGGACATCTGGGGAGCCGCACAGGGACCCAAACGGGGCAGCGGTGTTCTAAAGAAATGATCTTAAAGGTGGGATACCAAGGTCCCCAAGCTGGTTATATAAAATTTGCTATTTAATAAACATAAAGTATTAAGAAGATTTTTTTTTTTTTTCTGTAAAAAGAAAAAAAAAAAAAAAAAACCCAGACATTTTTCCTAGAAAAAGAAAAATCTACTGATCAGATATTCTGGCAACTCCATCAAAAACTAACTACTGAACTTGATTAAAAAGTCATTACTAGTCCATAACCTTCATTGTATCTTTTTTTTTTTTGAGACAGAGTTTCACTATGTTGCCCAGTAGAGTGCCATGGCGTCACAGCTCACAACAACCTCAAACTCCTGGGCTTAAGTGATTCTCTTGTCTCAACCTCCCAAGTAGCTGGGACTACAGGCTCCTGCCACAACACCTGGCTATTTTTTGGTTGTAGTTGTTGTTGTTGTTTGTAAGCCTGGGCTGGGTTCGAACCCGCCAGTTCCGGTGTATGTGGCTGGCACCTTAGCTGCTGAGCTACAGGTGCCCAGCCACCTTCATTGTATCTTTTTTTTCTTTCTTTTTTTGCAGTTTTGGCCAGGGCTGGGCTTGAACCTGCCAGCTCTGGTATATGGGGCCGATACCCTAGTCCTTGCCCAACCTTCATTGTATCTTAAATTAAAACTTTTTTATTATGGAAAATTTCAAGCATAAACATAAACACAGGGGAACCCCAGGTACCTGCCACCCAGCTCCATAAGCAGTCAATTCCTGGCCACTCTTGTTTCAGAAACTACATGCCCTCCCCTCCTCTTCCCATGATACTTTTTGAAAGTAACCCCCAGACATCATCTCTCATCAATAAATGTTTCAGTAAATGTCTTTAAAAGATGAGTATGTATTTGTTTCAAAAAACAACCCCTATATTGTTATTATCACACCTAAAAATTAACTCAAAGTCTTTAATATAATCAAATTATATTCAGCATTCAAATTTTCCCATTTCCCCAATTGTCTTATAAATCTACATATTTTTTATAGTCTGAAACAGGACCCGATTAAGGTACACACTTCACCATTGCACCAGACCTAAGTCTCTCTTATTCTGGGGTATTTTCCCTGCCTTCCTCTTCCTCTTTATTTTATTTTTTCCCTTTTTATGATTTATTCATCATAGGAACTGCGTTGTTGACTCTGCTGGGTGCTCACAGTCTGGGTTTGCTGATTTGTAGCTCTGAGGTTTCCTGAAACCCATTCCTCTGCCATCTGTGTCTCATCTAATCGCGAAAGTCCCAAGACCTGTCAGATTGAGGCTGAGTTTTTGTCACGACCACTTGGTGAGTGATGTGTGTCCTCCCCTGGAGACATGGGCTGTGTGATGACCTCTTCTTTAGACCATATCACTGCTTAGTTTTGCAATATGATGACATCCTAAATCTATGATTTCTTCTGTGTTTATTAGCTGGAAGACTTCTACAAAGAGAAAATGACTCTAATTATTTGATTATTCCAAGGAAACATTTATTCAGAAAAGCCAGGATGAATGTTTGATTTTATTCTCCACTCTCTTAAAAAAAAATCATTTTCAACATGGTGGTTTTTTTCAATCCATTGCAATTATTGTTCTCACTGATGCTCAAAGAGTCCTCTCCCAAGCAGCCTGGTTTTTAATGAGGATCTTGGAAAAAGGCACCAATGTATCAGCCAGGGTGAATTTGAAGGAAAGATCCCCTGATACTGAGATTTCTGTTTTCATGTGAAGACTTAATACTTGAAAAGTCAGCTTGACTTAACTGGTTATTAACATGTTAAATTTACAGAGATTATTATACCTCAAACCCTTGATCCTGGTTTTGAACCAACCTCAAATAAAGCAATTCACTTTTATTTTACTATAATTACCTCGTTAGTGGGAAACTCAGTAATTTGCTTGAATAACTTTCTCATTTTTCAGTAGTTTGCATTAATAATTTTCTAAAAGGAATGGGGATTGTATAATTTTAAAAGCCACTTCAGTCTGTATAAGTCAACTGGCTCATCTTTAAACTGGCACACAAAACTTTGCACTTGGATTTGGTGCTTAACTGATGTCTTTGTAGTGAAAAGTAGCACTGATATAATATATAACTCTAACAAGAAACCTGATTTTATTGCCTCACAGTTCTGATTTTATTAGAACTGGATCGTTTTGCCAAAAATGGTATACTTCAGTGAAAGTGCCCAAATGTCTCTGTAATTCAGAATGTTGTATTATGGGCTGGTTCTGTTATTTTTGTAATTTGAATCTAACCAGAACACACAAAAGTCATTTCCTGGATTCTGAAACGCTGTGAATTTAAACTGGGGAAACAGCTGTTCATATCGTTAATGCATTCTCTTTGCCATCTGACAAAATCCTGCCTCAGTAATTGCTGTAGCATGGATCATTTTATTTAATTTAAATACTTTACTTAACTACATTTCCCTTTTTGAAATAGAAGGGACCACATGAAATATTTCCTTGTACATGATATGACTAATTTTCTGCGTTGATATGCAACACAAATCCCGGCTATTAATAATCCGGTGGCATGGGTAAGAAATTCTTAACCACTAAGTGAAATTGCCCTGAAGATTCTATTATGGGACTTGTTTCCTTCTAAGGTGAAAGGGTCAGATGGATTCTCTAAAACACGACTTAGTAAAAACATTTTGTTTCGGGAGGGTATTGGGTCGGGCCACATCTATGGTGCATATTTTTATCTATAATAAAAAAAAAAACAAAAACAAAAAACATATCTTGGCAGGATATCATTTTCTATTAAACAGTATTTCTCCCACTCACAATTATTTGTTATTTTGATGTGGCAATTAGAATATTCTCATAAAAGGAAATTAGCCATTTTCCTTTAATTTGCAAAATGCTTAATGTAAGTGATAAACTTCTACTTGAGTTTATTATGGAATGGCTAATGGGTACTCTGAGCCACCAAGATGGGTGATCACGGAAGTATGTGAAAATTAGTCATTTTCTACCTAAAATATTGTTTGATTTGACATTTTAAAATACATTTGGAAAAGAAGCTCAAGTCTATTAAGGTATGTGATTCTTTTTTGTAGCTGTTAATAACATTTCAGCTAAACAGAAGATTCATACTTGCTTACAGCTGATGTGAGGTTGGCTGGTTGACTTTCTGTAAGCTAAGTTTGTTATAGAAAAGGTGCGATGCTCTAATGGCAGTATACTTCTAAAAATTCCTATATGGTGTTTAATCCTTAAACATGTGCTAAGCAGCAAATGACACATATAATTTCTATTTTAAAACACAGTGAACTTTTGTTGATCAGCAGCTATCACACGTGGCTTCTTCTATTAAGGCGTAGCTAGTGCATGCACTGTGAACAGACTCAGTGGATAAATTCTCCTTCAATCAAGCAATGGATCGATGTAGCAGAAAAGACAGAAGAAACAAACACCACCAGGAGTTGAGATCCACTCACCTCTGTCAGCTGTGCACCTGGCAACCCCAGGCACTTGTCAAACCAACAAGTGTATCACCTGTGGGGCCCCCTCTTTGTTTCACTGCTTTCCTGGACACTGGTGGGCTCCCACCCTGTGGTCCCAGCGCACTGTCTTATTGCGGGGAGGCTGTGCTGCACCCCCTGTACAGCTAAGTAGCCTGAGCACAGGCCACAAGGTGTCCTCAGTGAGGGTGGGCACTGTCCTCCAGCTCCAGCTGCAGCCCCTCAGTGTCTCCACCTTTACACCACATGCCACCAGCTTCAGAGTTCTGCAAGGAAGGAAGGGCACAACCTGCCCCTGTCCCCGTGCATACCCGCTGTCCTGCCTCCACCATCTCGTGTCCTGCTCTTCCTGCTGCCTGACCAGCCAGAAGCCCTGGACTCCCAATAACCAGGACAGGAGCGTGGACTTTATTGTATTATCAATTTCCTGGGGCAGCCATAACAAAATACCATAGACTCGGCAGCTTCAACAATAGAAATTTATCTCTCACAGGCTGGAGGCTGGAAGTACAGGATCAAGGTGTCCATGGGGTTGGTTCCTTCTGAGGCCTCTGTCCTTGACTCCCAGATGGCTGTTTTCCCCCTGGGCCTTCACATGGTCCTCCCTCTGTGTATGTTTGTGTCCTAATCTTTTCTTATAAATCCCCCAGTCCAGTTGAATTGGGGCCCACACTAATGACTTCACTTAACTTTAATCACTAACTGTCTTCAAATACAGCCACAATCTGTGGTCCTAGGGGTTAGGGCTCTAGTATATGAACTTTGGGGCAACACAGTTCAATCACAAACACCTATGAAAATTCCCTTGTTTTATGCACAGCCCCAAGCGCTTCTGCTGCTCTGATCCAGTCCTGACTAATTCAAGAGTATGACTCTTGCGTCTTCTTGTCTTTATCCATTTGATGCTTCTGTGGTGTACAGGTCGGGTGGCACTTGCCGCAGAGGGATGTGTGCTCCTCTGGGGTATCTTCTATGTCTTTTCTTCTGTCTCTCCATTTTCCCTTCAACATTCCCTCAACAACCCTTGTTGAGTACCTACTATGTGCCAGGCTCAGTGCCAGGCCCTGGGGACTCAGCAGTGACAGCCCAGCTCTTGCTCTCATGAGGTGTTCATTCTAGCCAGGCAGACAACAAAACACAGAGGACTGAACTCTATCACTTCAGATCCAGGTGAATGACGCGGCAATGGAGGGCATCAGCCAGGGAAAATTCCCAAGGTGGGAAAGATGTGGCCAAGAAATGACAAGAAATCAGAGCCTTGGAAGATTCATCAGGGGTCTTAGGGTTTAGAGCAGCGGTTCTCATCCTGCGGGTTGCGACCCCTTTGGACTGTATTAAAGGTTCACAGCATTAGGAAGGTTGAGGACCACTGGTTTAGAATCTAGATTTCATTGTAAAAGAAATGGGAATTCTTCAGAGGGACCTCAGGGAGAGAAACACATCCGATTTGTACTTTTGAAGGGTTATCTGAATGGATATAGAGTCTCAGTTTGGTAAAATGAAGAAGTTCTGGAGATGGATGATGATGATGGTTGCACAATGTGAATGCACTTGCCATTACTTAACTGTACACCTAACCATGGTGAAGATGCTAAATTTTATGTTGTGTGCATTTTATCACAGTTTTAAAAAATCTAAATTTGAACTTTATCCATACATGTGTTTGATAATTTATTTGTTTTTTCCCTCTGATTTGGAAGGTGAAGGGAGTAATTGGGCTGAAGGATGACCTTAAGAGAGTTTGCTCAAAATTTGCAGAGAATGGTAAATTCTTAATCTGTGATAAGGCATAATAGAAGGCATTTCTTTATCCTGAAAAATATCAAAATACTAAACATTCCAATTGTTAATTAAAACAGAGAGAGTCAGCTAGGTAAAGATTTGGGGGGAGATTCCTCCTAAATAATAATAAAGGTAATAATTATTTGTATTATACATTATTAAATGTATAGCCTAAGCTTATTTTCAGGTGCATGTCTAATTTAAATATTTAAACAAGTGACCTTTTATCCATTGGCATTATTTGAAATATTAAAATTGATAAGCACAAGAGGAAATTGAACTATTGGTCATTTTATCTCATTCACAGGAGAATATACTTAGCTTCTGGCAGGGTGGAGAACTCAATGGTAACAGTAAAGGATTTAATGTTGACAATGCTTAAAGAAAATCTTAATTTGATGTTAACACTAGGGGAGCCATCTGTAGTATCTGCAGCTGTTCTGTAAGTTTATAATCGTTCCAAAACAGAAAGTAAAATTTTAAAAGACTATTCTACAACCCCACTAGGATGGCTGAAATTAAAAGGACAGGACAATACCAAATACTGACAAGGAAGCAGTGCTACTAGAAATCTCGCACCACCTAGTGGGAATGTCAACTGGTGCCACCACTTTGGAAAAGAGTTTAGCAGCTCAACTGAAGTCACTTATCCTATAGGACCCATGATTCCAATCCAACGAGTGCAGACATTTGTGAAAAGACCCTGAGCATGAATGCTCACAGCACCAATATTCTTTTCTTAAAAAATTTATTTGTACATAAATATATTTTAAATTTTCAAATAAAAATTATGTATATTTATCATGTACATTTTTTGAAATATACGTACACTGTGAAATGATTAAATTGACCTAATTAATATATGCATTACTTCACATACTCACCTTTTTTTTTTCTGGTGAGAACACTTCAGATCTGCTCTCTTAACAATTTTCAAGAATATAATACATTGCTATTAACTACAGTCACCATTAAGGCTCTTGAGCCTATTTCTCCTATCTAAATTTTATAACCATTGACCAACATTTCCCCAGCTTCCTCCCCCATCATTGCCCCAGCCCCTCCCCCACTATTCTACTTCCTACATCTATGATATTAACTCTGCTGGATTCCACATCTAAGTGAAATCTTGTGGTATTTTCTGTGCCTATGACTTAACATAATGTCCTCCAGAGTCATCTGTGTTATTGCAAATGATAAAATTTCCTTCATTTAAAAAGGTTGGATAAGTATTACATTCTGTATCTATCTCACATGTCCTTTATTCATTCATCCACTGATGGACAGTCAGGTTGACCTAGGGGTTGATTTTGTATCTTGGCTATTATAAATAGTGCTACAGTGAACACAGACATGCAGATATCTCTTCAACATACTGATTCAATTTCCCTTTAGATATGTACCTAGAAGTGGAATTGCTGGATCATATTGTCATGCTATATTTAAACTTTTGAAGAACCTCTATGCTGTTTTCCATAATGACTGTATTAATTTGTACTCCCACCAATAGTGTGCAGGGGTTCACTTCTCTTCACATCCCTTACTTTTCATCTTTTTGGTAATAGCCCTTCTAACAGATGTGAGGGGATAGCTATTTGTGGTTTTAATTTGTATTTGTCCAAAAATGAGAAATTTTGAACATTTTTTTCATATATATGCCTATTGGCCATCAGTGTATTTTCTTTTGAGAAGTGTCTGTTCATATCCTTTGCCCATTCTGAGAGGCTTTTAAAATTTTTTATTTGCATGTTAAAAAATTGTGCATTCCAATAATTAAAATCGTTTGAACAAAATGAATGACATTCTGATTGAATTGCGTTTTACAACCTATAAGAAACTTTGAGTCAGCTTCTTCTACTCCAGATTTCACTGTCATCCCACCCCGCTTCTTCCTTCATATGCAAGTTCTTCTCCTTCCCTGCCAGCCAGACTGACAGACGGGAGAGGCAGGCACAGCCTTCTTTGTCAGTAGGTCTTGATACTTTGATGTCCAAGGGGCAGCATAGTCATTTAAACTTGATCCAACCTCTTTGCATCTTATAAAGTTAAACAGCTAAAAGAAGTAAAATAAAGAAGGCAATGCTTGTGGAGTGAGGAGTCCATATTGGTAGTGCTTGTCTCGTTATCACTCTCCAGCTTGCTTTCCTGTTCAACCGTCTCTTTGGAAGGCAGTGATTTTTCTCTTGCATTTCTGTCTTCTTCAATTTCGACTTATTGAATTTCTCCATCTCAGCCACATTGGGTTTGTCAGACACGGGTTGTGGAGGAAATAGAGTGAGGTGCCAGAAACTGCTGGAGCAATGGCCAATCTATGCAGTGACCACCTCCAAGGATCCCTTTGCCCATTTTTAAATTGGGTTATTTATTTTCTTACCATTGAGTTGTTTGAGTTCCTTATGGTAGAGTTATTTTCAATAGTCTATATGGACTGAATTGTGTTTCTCCAAAATTCATATGTTGGAACCCTAACCCCCAATGTGACTACGTTTGGAGATTCAATGAGGTCATAAGGGTGGGGCCCTAATCAGGTATAACTTGTGTCCTTATAAGCAGAGGAAGAGACACCATGGATGCACTAGCACAGAGGAAAGACCATGTGAGGACATAGTGAAAAGGTGGGCTTCTGTAAGACAAAAGAGAGGGCTCAGAAGAAACCAACCCTGCTGGTACCTGGATCTTGGACTTTCAGCCTCAAGAACTGTGAAAAAATAAATTTCTGCTATTTAAGCCATAAAATCTGTGATATCTTGTTATGACAGCTGGAGCAAACTAACACAGAGTCCAATTTGGACACAACCTAACTCTCCACCAAAAGCAGAATGGATAATAAATTGCATTATGAAATTACAGAATACTATGTAGGAATGAAAAAGAACAAACTGCTGAGACATGTAACCTCATGGATGAATCTAAAAACATGTTGACTGAATGGAACTAGACATGCTGCAAGGTATGAAGTTTATATGAAGTTTAAGACTAATTTTATTTTTTGAGACAGAGTCTCAAGGTGTTTCCCTGGGTAGAGTGCTGTGGCATCACAGCTCACAGCAACCTCAAACTCTTGGGGTTAAGTGATTCCCTTGCCTCAGCCTCCCAAGTAGCTGAGACTACAGATGCCCACCACAACGCCCAGCTATTTTATTGTAGTTGTCATTGTTGTTTGGCAGGCCCAGGCTGGATCCATCCTGCCAGTTCCAGTGTATGTGGCGGGTGCCCTAGCTGCTGGTTACAGGTGCTGAGCCTTATGACTAATCTTAATGGTAGAAGTCAGAGCATAGGTTACTTTTGGAGGTTACTCACTGGAAAAGGCCATCGGATCCCTCTGGAGGGACAGAATGTTCTAGATCTTGATCTTGTGGTAGTTTCACAGGGTATTTGCATAGAAGTTTCTTGAGGTGTGCGCTTTGATTATCTGCTTTACTATAAGGCAGATCTCAATTAAGACGTGAAAGAACGGAGAGAAAGAAAGAGGAAGGAGGGAGAGAGAGGGGAGAGAGAGAAGGAAGATGAGTCAAATTGCCTTAATCAATTCTGCCCTTTTGAACAAAAGGTTGGATTTAGTTCTGACAAACTTTAGGCATCTCATACCTCCGCGTCAGAATGGTCAGTTACCGACCTCTCGGGGACAGTCAAATTCCCTCTTAGAATGTGACAAGTCCTCACCTCTCCTCTCCTGGCACTTGTACGACGGAGCCCCTGAAAGTGCTTTGGGCTTGTAAAACTTGAAAGGAAATGAATTAAAACATCAAGGCAGTAGAAATGAGTATTTAAAGCACGAAGTGCACCCAAACATCAGTTTGAGGCTGCAAATCAAGTCTGACTTTCTTGAAAACTGATGTTAAGAGCCTGGGTAGCTCCCTTTCATGAAAGGGCCATTTAAATATTGCATGGTGCCTGTCTCCCAGGGATTCAAGGCAGACCGCGTTTCATCTTCTGCCTTCATCAAAGGTGGAGCAGCTTCATCACAGATTCAGAGTGTGTGCATGTTGCTGGCTTCCTGGGGGCCAGCCCAAGGAATTAGCATCTTCCATGTACAACCAATGAAATATGGAATGAAATAAGGCAGATATGGTGAAGAGAGGAACGGGGGCTGCAACTGAGGAGATGCTTTGACTTTGTTGGAGAGTGGGGTCTCTGATAGGTGCAGCCAGGGCAGGCTTCCTGGAGGAGGCAGAAGAAGAGGCTGATCCCATTTCTTCTTCTCCTTCTTCTTCTTCTTCTTCTTCTTCTTCTTCTTCTTCTTCTTCTTCTTCTTCTTCTTCTTCTTCTTCTTCTTCTTCCTCTTCTCTTCTCCTCTCCTCCTCCTCCTCCTCCTCCTCCTCCTCCTCCTCCTCCTTCCTCTTCCTTTTCCTCTTCTTCTTCTTCATCATGTCTTAGTTTCAATTCAGAATAGAAGCAGCCCTTGCAGATAAGACTACAAGTGCATGGGGTATATTTGAGAGCACTAATAGCAAAGTGGGGAATGAGATGGGGAAAGGAAGACACCCAGGAAAAGTACAGTGATAAACCAGCCTCCCCGTGGGCACCTGGAGGGTCATCCCACTGGGGAGCTCAGGAAGCCCAGTGAAATATGCTCTGTGGAGGTGTTCCACTCAGGTGTTAAGGAGCTGGGTGTTTCTACACTGTTGGCTGAGGTCTGCTGGGGAAACGGGAGCTTTATTCCTGTACTCCCACCCTGCTGGGAGCACCCTCAGAGCAGCTGCCAGGAAAGCCCCAGGTTGAGAGATGTGGACAGTGCCAAGTGGAAGGCAGGGTGGCCTCACCCCCATGGCTGTCAGGCAGTAGGTGCCATCACAGAGCAGGGGCTGTGCTAAGCTCTCTGCCTGCACCTCCCCCTTTCAGCTGTGTGAGAAAACTGAGGTCCACAGAGAGCAAGGAGCTTGCCCTGGTTGGCACATTGGCACTGACCCCAAGTCTGTGTCAGCCATGGGCTGGAACCCAGACATACTGGTGGATGAGATCCACCCCTCTAACCCCCAATGCCATCCAGGTTGCTGTACCTCCTTCCACCCTCTATTCCAGACTTAAAATGTCCCCAGAGCAGATTTGGAGTCCTAATGGGGAATTGAGGGTGTGGGGTAGATTGTCTGTATCTGAGAGGACAAACACACTCTTGAGACTTGAAAGATCCAGTGGCAGAAAAAGTGGAAACAATCCAGGGGTCCAGCAACAGACAAGGGAGTAAGCACCATGGGGTCTGTCTGTGCAATGGGACCAACACAGCGCAGATCAACCTTGATGACATTATGCAGTGCCGAAGAAGACAGACACAAGCCACATACCGCATGATTTCATTTACACAAAATCTCTAGAATAGGCAGACTCAGAAAGATGGGAGGCAGATGAGCAGTTACTAGGGGCTGAGGGGAGGGATGGGGAGTGGGGAGTGGCTGCTTAATTGGTAGAGTTTCTGTTTGGATGATAAAAAAAGTTTTGGAAGGGGTGGCACCTGTGGCGCTGGCTCCATATACCAGAGGTGGTGGGTTCAAACCCAGCCCTGGCCATAAACTTCAAAAAAAAAGTTTTGGAAGTAGGCAAAGGTGGTAGGAGCCCAACACTGTGAGTGTACTTAATGCTACTGAATTGTATACTTTTAAAAAATAATTAAAATGGAAACTTTCATGTTTTATATATTTTTACCACATTTAAAAAAGTTTAATAAGATGACATGCTAAAAACCATTGAATTGTACACTTGAAGTGGGTGCATGATAGGATATGCGAATTACATCTCAATAAAGCTGTTTCTTTGAAAGCCCAAAAGTACATATTAAGTGGGCACATTGTAGGATACGTGGATTATCTCTCAATAAAGCCATTTTTCCAAAAGCCCCAAAGGCCAGTGCCAGGTGTTGACACAGCAGATGGCTTTCATCTCCTGCCTCCTCTGGCTCCTTCCTACGTCTGTGGAAGAGAGAAGCAGATCCTACTGGCTGTTGAGGAACCCGTTGGTGGCTGCCGAAGTCAGCACAACACCGGCTGTTCAGGCAAACCCTGAGACTTCCGGAGGTTTCCCAAAGAGTGGGGCTGTGGGTGGGGTGAGGCAGCCTCAACAGGGCATCCACCCTCCCACCATATCCCTGGAGGCCACACAAGAGCCCCAGAAAACTTCCCTGCGGCCCCCGTCCAAGAATGGGTCAGCAACTAACACATCCCAACAAGTTGGGGCTTTAGGAGCCTGGAACCCCCCCTGGGAGGACGTCTGAGTCACTGTGGGCGGCACTTTTGTCAGCCAGGAATGCTGTAAGAATTTTTTTTCAGTGAAAAGAGCTTTATTCTGCTTTCAGATTATATAAAAATAAATATTCATTGTAAAAGTAATTGCAAAAACATAGAAGATTATAAGGATGGAAAGTCACCTACATGTCATCACTAACATTGTGGGGACCATTCCTTCTCACATCTCTTTAAGTATTACATACACACGTTCATAAATGGGATCAGATTATGCAAGCATATTATACTATGAAAACTATTATTTTGGCTTATCTTTCCTCTCTGTGCCCCACTCTACCTTCTCACACATCCTTTTCTCTGCTTCTCTCTTACCCTTCGCCATCAGTATGACTCAACCCATACCCTTCTCTGTATTCACATTATCTTGAATGAACATACAGTTTTTTAGGTACATAACAAATCCCCCCAAGCTCAGTAGTGTGAAACATAATCATTCTAGTGCAGGGGTGGCGAACAATATAACAAAAAACACATGACTGAGCATGTTATATTATGTGTTTAATATATTATTGTTAAAATTATATGCTTTTGTGTGAGTGTTTGTCTGTTTTGGCAGGTCACTGCGTGGTGTGGCGCTCTGGCTCTCACAGTTTAAAATTTTGGCTCTTTGTGTCGAACTTATTCGCCACCCCTGTTCTAGTGGGTCCGGGATTCAGGTAAAGTACAGTCTGGGAAGACTAGAGTCATCTGGCAGCTTCCCCACTCCCATATCTACTGTCTGGCTGGGCTGACTGGGAGGCTGGCCTCCATGAAACTGTGGAACTCCTAAGCATGGCCTCTCTGTGTGGCTTGGGCTTCCCATAGCATGGCAGCTAAGTTATTTGAGGGAAGGTCCCAAGAGGAGCCATCTGAAGAGGAAGAGTTTCAAGTCTTTGCAAGCATGCAGCATTGCAGTCTTCTCCATTCTATTGATTCATAATTGTATGGCCAGATTCAAGGCCAAACAGGGGAATTAGACTCCAGACTGATTGGAGAGAGGCACGGTCACACTGAAGAAGAACTTGTGGAGGAGAGGATCATGTTGTAGCCAAGTCTGGAACAAAGAGTCTGCCTTGCTGTAACTGTATGTATGGCTACACAATTCTGAATATAAGATCTCATCTACCCATCTGTGACTCTGTCTTCTCTCACTTAATGCTAAGTCACAGAGCAAGTCACCTGTTGAAGCTCAAGCCACAGATTATTATGGTGGTGAGACTTAGCCCAGTGAGGATGTAGCCACGTACATTCAACCACTCACACCATCTGCAGTTTTTGGCAGCATTCTCAGTAAAGGTCCAGTCTCCTGAGAATGAACAGGGCAGACCTTTTGGTACAGGCAAAACTCGTTCTGCAAGAAGGAGGTAACAATGTAGGAGCCTAAGAGAGGACTACCTGAGTCCATTGTGATAGATGGAACAATTACTGGTGACAGCTGGACAGCGCCATTGGGCCAAGAGTGAGTTGAAGTGACCCTGGGCCACTGCCAGGTGGGTTCACTCACATGAGACTACACAACTTGTATTTGCTCCTGAGCACAGGTATGGAATTCTGTATCCCCTGATTCACTAAGCCAAGGGTACACCTTGTTATTTGGGTATCAGGCCAAAGCTGAGAAAGCTTAGTGCTCTGGTGGCAGTTTTGCCTAATAGCAATCTGTGACACGGGGAGGAAACTAACTAACAGCCTCATTTGTCTCAGATGTCAAAGCTATTAAGGGCTGGCAGATAATCCGCAGCTGTTCAGAAGACATGTCCAGAAGGGGCTGGATTTTCTTTCCCTTTGGGAAAGATGCAAGGAATGGAAAGTGAAAACTTTAACAGACAAACCCACTGAAAGGTGAACCTTCCTTCATCTGAATCTAGAATGTGTTGCTGGTATTTGAAGAATAGAAGTGATAGTAAGAAAAAGAGATACCAGAAAGCTGAAGAACTTCAAGCTTTAGCTCCCCTCCCTTACAAGGAGCCATTTCAAGATGCTGCTCCTAATTTATAATACTAATTTTGTATTTTTTTCCTTTGGAGGAGCCCACCAAATCATATATGCTTTAGTCCTGCAAAACTTGGATCCACCCATTGCTGTGCTATAAAGTACTCAAAGCAGGATGCCAAGGGCACTGTCTGTAACTTTGAAACTTCTAGCAATCCCTGAAGGACATCTTTGAGAAACCCACAGCTGCATTTTCAGCTGGAGAGCTTTTGTTTGCTTGTCCTTATTCTTCTGGGGGGTACAGAGGTTAGTGAAAAAGAAAGAAGTTGGAAGTGGGAAATGTATTTGCATACTATCAGAGTTTTAAAAATAAATGCTTATCATACTATATTGATTTCCCAAATCCAAATGCAAATGAGGGCAGAGATCCAGGCCTTGGAATACAGCCCTCTTTAAAAAAGGCAATTATAAGATTTTATTTTCAACAGTGCCTTTTATCGTCCAGCCCTTCAGCAGAGAAGTTGAAAGCAAGCCAAGCTTGTGATGGCAGTGGTGGAAGTGGACTGCTAATTCATCAGTTCTCATTTGAGAAAGGCAAACTTTATTATTATTTTTTTTTTTTGTAGAGACAGAGTCTCACTTTACCACCCTTGGTGGAGTGCCATGACATCACAGAACTCACAGCAACTTCCAGTTCTTGGGCTTCTGTGATTCTCCTGCCTCAGCCTCCCGAGCAGCTGGGACTACAGGTGCCTGCCACAACGCCCGGCTATTTTTTGGTTACAGTTCAGCCAGGGCTGGGTTTGAACCTGCCACCCTTGAAAGGCAAACTTTCTAACAGAGAAAATCACGACCTTGGCGTTCCCTATACACTGAGGAATTACACAGGTTCACATCTCTGCATGGATGGCCAAAAACCCCAATCTTCCAGGGCTCAATACTGTGCCCTGCTTGCAAGGGTAGAGGTGGACTCAGTGGACCAGGTTAACATTAGCAGGAAAGGAGGTTACTTCGTGAGGCCACTGGACCCCCCAAAACCCAGCAGTCTGGGCTTCACTTCAGTGCTTGACACAGGGCACTAGCCAATGGATATGGCTGCTTGTACAAGTGCCAAAATGGCCTCTACTGGCTTCACTTGTTTGAATTACTAGCTTCCAATTTAAAGATTGGATCATGTGCATCTGATTGGTCAAGACAAGATCACATGACTTCAGGCTAGTTGCAAGGGACTTTGGGAAAGCGACTATCAGGCATTTTTTTTTTTTTCACATGTGGAAGTCAAGCCTTAAAAGTATTAAAAGTGGGCAAAAGATTTGAACAGACCCTTCACAAAAGTAGATTCATGAATGACCATTAAGCACATGAAAAGATGGACAACATTACTAATCATCAGGGAATTATGAATTAACACCACTCTGAGATGGTACTAAACACTGCAATGGCTCAAATTAAAAAAGCTGATAACACCAAATGTTGGCAAGAATTGGGAGCAACTAGAACTCTCAAGTGTCGTTGGCCAGAGCACAAAAGGGTATAAAAACAGTTTGGAAGTCTTTTATTATTTATTTATTTATTTATTTTTAAGAGACAGAGGCTCATTTTATTGCCCTCGGTAGAGTGCTATGGCATCTCAGCTCGCAGCAACCTCCAATTCCTGGGCTTAGGTGATTCTCTTGCCCCAGCCTCCTGAGTAGCTGGGAATTTAGGTGCCTGCCACAATGCCCCGCTATTTTTTGTTGCAGTTTGGCTGGGGCCAGGTTCAAACCTGCCACCCTCAGTATATGGGACTGATGCCCTACTCACTGAGCCACAAGTGTATGCTTGCTATACAACTAGGTGTTTATCCAAGGGAACTAAAAAAATGCATCTACACAAGACTTGGACACAAATGTTCACAGAAACTTTATTCATAATAGCCCAAACCCCAAACAATTCAAATATTCACCAGCAAATCAATGGATGAACAGTGATATATCCATAAAATGGAATACTACATAGTCTTAAACAGAAATGCAATGATGTGGATGAATCTCATAAATATTATGGTCAGTGAAAAACGTCAGTCCCATAGAAGTACCTACAGTATGGATTCTATTTTCATGAAACTCCAGGAAAGAGAAATCTACTCTACTGTGATAGAAAATGAAGCAGTGGTTCCTAAAGTCTGCAGAAGAGTGTGTTTTGACTGGGAAGAGATAATAATATAATAAGGAGACCTTCTACAGCAATGAAAATGTTTTGTATCTTGATATTAGTGATGGCTATACAAACACATACAGTCAAAACTTGTCATATAAAACCATGTGCACTTTACTGTATATTAATTGTACTTTAATAAAATTGATTTTAAAGACGCATTAGGAGAACATGGGACCTGCTTTCAGCTAACTTACACGTCCTAGGGAAGTCAGGAAGGACAAATATTAGAACCCCCTTTGAGGGGTCTTACACATTACATGTGTTGTATCATATAATTTTATCCTTCAAATAATTCCTAAGAGATATTTTATCCATCTTACCAATGAAGAAATTCAGACTCAGAGAAATTTATTTGGTCAACTATCATTTACTACCAACATTTAATTTATTGTGACAAGTCTAAGGTTGCCAGCCAGGGGTCTGAGGTCCTGCCTCTGGGAACTGCCAAGCTGCAGGGTGGGGTGGGTGGGAGGAGACACGCAAGGCAGACAGTAGCAGTTCAGTGGGGGGAGGATGTGTTGGTAGAGAGCAGGGCTGGATGGACTCAGAGGAGGTTCCTTCACTCTTGAAGAATGAAGAGAGGGATTTATGGATTTGGAAAGGTGATAACATGAAGGGGGCCTTTTTGCTGTCCAGAACCCCTACCTGGATGGGCCTGAGCATGGCTTTCCCATGGGTGGAACCACGTAGGTCACTATGAAAGTTTACGGTCTATTATTTCACTTCCAGGAAACACAGTTGACAGCATCCTTTCTGATTTGCCCATGTAAGTTTCAACTTGCTCAGCTTATGGGCATTGCTGGGAGCACTTCATTTGTTTTCATCCCAGCAGATTTTATGTTTCTTAATTGTTTTGGATCTCAAAACTTTCATAATAACCCACATAACACAGACAGACACAGGAACTCAGGTTGTACATGCTCAGAATTGTTTTGGTGGGAAGTAGGGAGTCATGGCAAGTGTTTGAGGTTTCTTACAGTTTCGTTCACCTGCAAAACTCCTTCTTATCTATTCTGCTGGCCCAGCTTAGATGCCATACCTTTAAAAAAGCCATCAAAAAATACAAAACAGGCCCACATGTAGAGCATCATCCTAGAGGTGATGTCCATCACAATAAAACATAGCAACAGTGTTTATTGAGCACTTATTACATGCCAGGCATTTGGTGTACATTATCTGACTTAAACCCCCTAGCAACCCTGTGAATTGTGTGGTATTTCACTAGGCTGGTAAGTGGCAGCACAATGATTTGAAAACTGATCTGTCTACTTCTTTATCTTCTCTTACTAAGCCTGTTAGGTTTACCCATTAGGACTCGCATGTTTGCTGCAGAAGCTAGTCTGACCCCTTGTGGGTGCCTCTGCCTGATCTTGTGGGTTTGGAGGAGACACAGCCAGGAGCTATGCTGCCATCCTGCACCCAGGACCACACTGCTCACATGCAGGATCTTCTCTCTTGCCCTCTAGATCCTTTAAATTAGGATTAGCAATGGGGAGCCCAGCAGGTGATGGGGGAAGGAGGAGAGTGAGGTCCAGGTACTGATTCCTCACTTCCTATCAGTGGAGTCACCAGGGGCTGGCTGTGTCCTTTATTCAGTGTCTTTCTGATGCTCATTTTAGTAACTGTGAAGGGTCCTACCCCTGTAGGCCCAGGAGCTGTCCTCAACCTCCTGGTCTGTACGTCCCGCCCTCATCTTTGACAAGTCTCTTTTAAGCTCCCCTCAAATTATGCTAGTCATTTGTGTTTCTGACTTTTGTTAGTTTCAAATCCCTCCTTTCTAACCACATTTAGCTTCTCCCTTCTCCTGGTGGGTTCCTTCAGTTTAGGTAATTTTGTAGCAGATGGGTCATCTGCCCAAGCCAACCTAGTGTTGGCCTGGTTGGTCGTGTTAGAGCAGAGTGAACATGTGAAGCTGTTCTCTCACTCCCTGTCCCCACTACCCACCATAAGAAGGAAGGTGCTTGTGACTGCAGCCCTCCTAGCAGCCACCTCGTGACCATGAGCCACACCGAAACCAGAGTGAGGAAGAGGCCAAGTGGAGATGGGGAGATGAGAGGAAATTGAGAGAGAAATTGAGTTGGAATCTGCTCAGACAGCTTTGCTATGGAACTTTAGTTTCTTAAGGTAACAAATGTTCCTCATGCTTAGTTTTCACTGGATTTTCCACCTTTCGCAAAATATACATGCCATAAGGAGATTTACAAAAGATGGTGACCAAAGTTCATTCCTTGTCCTCGTCTTTCTTCTTAATGAATTCTACTTTCTTATTCACCCATTTGCATTTCTCCCTTAGCTACACAGCTGATCAGATCACTTCCAGAATGAAAACCCAGTGCTTATCTGGTCAAAGCAACCGCTTTAATTTCAGGCTATTACAATTGCGTTTATTCTTACCCCAGAGTCTGGCACCATCTTTCATGAATGTGTCAGCATTGAGAGCCCTGAAATAAAGTACTGGAGCACAATCGTTGAGTTGGGCTAATTAAAGATGTGTATCATTGGTAGAATAGTCTCTTTGGAACCAAAAAATTAATTATGTTTCTTTGGCCTGGTGACCAGCTGTGGAAAACAAACCAACAGATACACATAATTATTTGCTATCTCTAGTTCTCCCAATAAATTATCTCCAGTCTTCATTTGCTTTTTCAGATTCTGTGGGTACCAGAGGATGAACGCTCCATGGGATCTAAAGAAACCGATTTTAGACAGTCAACATCATCTTAGAAATGCTTCCCAGACATGAGACTGGAAAGGAGAAACTGGGAATTGGAACCCAAAAGTGAAGAATTAAAGGGCCATGTTCCAAAGAAGCATCGTAACTCCATGGAACAGAAATGTGTCTGTTTGCTGGGAGCATCCTATAAAGGAAGCCCAGATGATAGTACTTGAACTTCTTACGGAGGGTATTGCGGGGAAAAAGACACCCAGGCCTCCTTCCTGGTGTGTTCCACAGGCAGGTGTCTGGTGAGCACACACCTCATAGGGCCAGTCCTTTGCAAAGTTACGGGAACAAACTACACAATCACTCTCGCTTCTGACACCAACTGCGGGTGCAGGCGTCCTCAAGACCACCCTTAGGTTTGTCAGTTTGCCAGATGGACTCACAGAACTCCTCACAGTTATGGTCCTTTATGGTACTGGATACAGACTGAAATCAGTCCAGCGATGATGTGTGGCCACACATGTGGGGTATCACCCACCAGGAAGCTCACTAGAGCCTTCACCTCCAGTTGCTATTAGGACATCTCACATAGACACAGATTTGACAGCACATACTGGTCACTTAAGTTTGCAGTCTCTCCGGAGGTCTGACGCTTCCTGGCCTAGACCCTAAGTCACAGTGTTAGATTATCTGGCTTGGCCTAAGGCCCAGATAAATAAACGAAAATCCCCTTATCAAGCAGGACATTCTAAGGACTTAGAGACCTCTTCCCAGGAGCCAATGACAGGGGCCAGACCTCTCTTTGAGCAAGGCTAAATTTTAGTACCAGCCATTCCATTATCTTTTCTTTCTTCCATTTTTAGCAAGGTTCACTTCATATTCAGTGAAGTGCATACACTGTAAAAGAACAGCTTGAAGAGTTCTTGCATGAATACAACCAGGTAGCCACCCCAGGTCAAAACACAGACTTTTCAGACCCTAGAAGGCCCCCTCTGCGCCCTCCCCAGTCAGTATCACGCTCTAGAGGTAACCACTATCCTGTCTCTTAATTGCCATAGAGTTATTTTGCCTGTAATTGATCTTCAAATAAATGATACATATACACCATAGATCGGCCTCCAGTGGGAGAATATCTGGAAAGGTGTTGCCTCCAGACTGACCAAGCACTATGTCTTGAGTTGGCCACTGAACACATTTTTTCCTTTTCCTTTACTTACATTCAGGAAGATCCAGACCTGGAATTGTATCTCAGGAGTGTCTGGTTTATCTAAAGGATCTTCTTGCCCCAGCTGGATACATGGGAGGAAAAAGTCCTCGGGTTGTTCCTGCTTATCAGCCTTTGTTCACTCTGTCTTCCTTCCCAAAATGCCTTGGTTCTTTCTGCCCATCCAACCTAATCCCACCCAGCTGGTGTAGGTCACCCCACAGGCTACCTCCTCCTAGAAGCCCTCAGAGACCTTCCCCAGCCTGGTTTCATCCTCCTGGCTGCCCGGGAGGACAGCTGGCAGATGTAATGTGATCTTGCTGCTGTGGCCCTCACCCCCAGGCTCTTTGAAATGACAGAGGGAGTTTGTTTGGGGGGTGTTTGGGGTAGCCTTCCGTGGGAATTTCTCAGGTCCTTTGGAGCTGAATCAATCTGACTTGGTACATGAATAACCGAGCATCTCCCTCCCTGGGGTCATCTGTGCTCAGATTGGCCAAAATGTCTTGGGTGTCTGCTCCTCAACCTTGGCACTGAATTATGAATTTGTTTATGCAGCATGGCCTGAGAAACCCAGAGGAGTTAAATCTTGGGGAGTAAATCAGAGTTTTCAAATGTTAGGGGAAATTGCAAAGAGAATAGCAGGACTGAATCCCCCTCCCCCATTTACAGATGAAGACACTGGGCTTAGAGGGAGAAAGAGCCAGCGAACAGCCAATGCCTCCCTGCCCAAGAGTGTCTGTTTGCAGATAGAATGGGTGGTTAAAAGGTTTTACAACTAATGTAATGAATGTCATTCTGTGGGCATTCTGCAAAATTGCCAGCTTAGAAAGGCTAAAGTGAGATCTTGTCTGATCAAATTTTAAGCTCTGTGATTAACCAACAACACGGCTTCAAGCCATAAAATGTATGAGAAATACTCCCAGCCAGCTCAGAGCCATCCCTGACATTTGCAGCTGAGACACAGGGAGAACACCAAGATGCAGGCACTGTCTGACTTTGAGAAAGAAGGACAAGTCTGGGGAATGACCAAGGAGACCGCAGATCACTGAGTTCATGGAAACAGATGATGCTGCATCAAGGTAACTCTCACATGGCCAGAGCACACTGTAACTTTTATGGCTCTGTTATCTTTTGGCATTCGCTACCAAAGCCTGCTTTGGATCTTTGTGTCCAATTTATGGATGTGCACGTATAATTACACCGGTATTATATGTTTGCACATAAAACTAATGACTGTGGAATCACATTAGTTTTCACTTTGGTAAATCGCTGCCCTGGATCAACTTCACAAAGAAGTGGCTTGTTCTTGAAGTAGAAATTGGCCCACACATCCGCCTCTAGGAGACTTCCCTAATTATGAAACACACTCTAGGGCTTGTTAGGAACTGAAATTACATCCTTCTTGTTTTACAAGGAAGCACATTGGTAGGATGCAGGAGCTTTGATGGATCATTCACTCATTCTCTCATTCATTCTTTTGTTGGTTCATTCATCCATTCATTTATTTGCACAAGACCAAATTGGAGACACCCAGCTGTCAGCCTATACTTCCCACTCATTTGTGCAAGCTAATGAGGCGTAGAATGACATTATAACATTTCAATTAAGAGCCATCTCAGCTTGTCTTCTGATTCAACAAGCCCTTTGCTTTTAGTTATGTGAGCTCTGTGAGTTCAACTTCAGCTAAATCTAAATGAAATATGAGGCTGTAATCATTGGTCAGGACAAGTTGGAGGCCTGGAGAATAAGGCTGCAAATGTCTTGAGGGATGACCGCCCTCAGGGACTCTCCAGCTATTGTGTGGGATTCAAAGGTGCATCTGTATCACCTGACACCCAGAAGCTTCCTCAGGAAGAGCTCACCCATCCTCCCTGTCCCTGAATGTCCCTGCCGCAGCTCGGGCTCCTTATCACTGGCCAGATAGCTGTGGTCAAAGGTTCTCCTGCTTCCTTTGAAGGCTCCTCCACAGCCATTGTCCCCACATTGTCACATCACATCCCTCCTTGTGGTGCTCAGTTTAAGTTGTGGTTAAAACCCTTCATTAGGCTGCAGTAAACATTCTGGTACAAATATCTTTGTTACAATGTGATTTTTGGTCTTCTGGGTATATACCTAGAAGAGGAATTATAGGATTGAATGGCAGATCTATTTTTAGATCTCTAAGTGTTCTCCAAACATCTTTCCAAAAGGAATGTATTAATTTGCATTCCCACCAGCAGTGTAGAAGTGTTCCCTTT
>CAUYPK010019053.1:0-15273 GCA_963574355.1 Loris lydekkerianus
AAAACAAAACAGTTTCCCAAGCACTGTGGGACATACCTGTAAGTTGCTGCTCAGGAGACTGAGATGGAAAGATCACTTGAACCCAGGAGTCTAAGGCCAGCCTGGGAAATATACATGAGATCTCATCTGTCACAGGCGCCACCCCTTGAGTTCCTGAGAAGATAGAACTTTCAATATAGACATTTACATTTCTGGTAAGTTCTTAGGTGGTGCTGATGCTGTTATTATGGGACTATACTTTTAGAACCACTGGTACAAATGAAATGAGATTAGCAATATTTAAAGCTAGGTACGCAGAGGTTAACTGATCTAATCACAATATATTTGTATATAAACTTTTAATTGAGCTTTTTTTTAATTAAAAGTTTTAAAAAATTCAAAAGAAAGAAAACTGCTTGTTTATCCCAGGCATTATTTGATCAACTTGCTTACGGAAATAAACCAGCATGGAAGGAACTGAAACACACAAGAGCCACCGTGTATCACTGCTAGTAATTCATGCTCTCTGTGCTCTGAGAACTCTGAGAAAAAAGAAATGCCAAGAGGCTGAAAGTTCAGCAGTATGTAATTAGGTTTGCCCTTTCTTCCTTCATAATCCCAAGTCGCTGATTCAAACAGACTTGGCCATGCACCATAAGCTAAAACATAAACCTCCTGGGCGCCTGCTAATGTAAGGAAAGCAATAAAGGATAAGCAGGGAAGCCAAAGTCTGCCCTGGAGCTCCCATGCATGAGTCAGGAAAGTGCTACTAATATAATGAAAATGAAAGTGCTTGTCTGCTCTGTTATGAAAAGAAACAATTCCCAAATGCCCAAGTGACTCCTTGCAAATAACAAACATATTAAGAATGAGCATGTTTAAAATGAATTTTTCTATTCTTGACCGAACAACCACAAATAACATACCAGAATCTGGAAACGTGCAGTTGCCCGGTACCATGTAGCTGAGGGAGATATATCTTATTCACATTAGGATAGAAAGTTAGCATGGGAAGCAAAACTCACACATCATCCTGATTACTCTTACAAATTGAGTGCAAAGTACAGAAGAGCTGAGGGGGTCAGTGATGTGAGGCTCCCCTGCCACACAGCAGTGGGCCAAACATATGTCATAGCATGTTGGCATACCACACAGGAAGTGCCAGATGGGACGACCTAATGTCCTTTTGATGATGGAGTCAGATGGCGATAACTCCACTCTCACAATTCCACTGCTCCTTTTAAGTCAGGGGCTATTCAATTTGTGTGGAAATTACAAGTCCATTTTCTGTCCTTGAAGAATGACTTACTATCACTTTGTAGGGGACAGATAGTATCTCCGGGGGACACCGGCTCAGAGAAATTTCAAAGGAGTTTTACTATTCTGGGACAATATGGTATTTTAATAAAATCTAGCACTGGCAAGAGACCGTGGGAACAATAGAAAAACACTGGTATGTTTGGAATGCTTCTGAGAAGTGGGAAAAATAACTTGCTCACCAAACTGACATCCACAATCCCTTCTTTGTCTATATTCTTTTTCCTAAGAGAAAAAAAAAAAGAAAGCGGACTGATGAAAACACTGAGTGTGATTCTTATAGAACTTTCTAAAGGAACAGCCCATATGCAGCCAATTCTGGAAAGCCAATTCACCTTGATTTCAAACCCCTGTATTGCTCCTAGTAACTCTTTCTGTGATCAATTCTTCTTTAGAGGATTGGTTTCTAAGAGGATTTAAGAGGGAGGGGAAGCCCCCCAAATATAACATCATAATATGGTTTAAAAACTTAAGACGCAATATACATGCCCAGAATGAAAAGGCAGTTATACAAATCCTTCCTACTCAGGACTGGTCATTACCAATTTAAATTCTCAACCAGGGCAACTTTGCCACTAGGGAACACCTGATGATGTTCAGACACATTTCTGGTTGTCACAGCTGGCAGGTGCTATTGTCATCTAGTGGGTAGAACCCAGGATGCTGCTGAGCATCTTACAATGTCCAGGACAAGCCCCCAAACAGAGACTTAGCAGGTGTCAAATGGTAATAGTGCTGAGGATGAGAAACCCTGCATGAAAATTACACATAAAAGTTCAAAGACAATTAGCCAATCTTAAATTGTTAAAAATCTCTAAATAGTCCTAATTATTCTCTAATACTAGAAACTTAACATGATGTGGCTTTTATCCAGGACATAGTGTCCAATATGAGGACATTTTAGAGTTCACTCAAACGTGGGCTTTGGCCTCAAAGACACCTGATAGCAAATTTGACACGAGTCTAGGCAAGGTGCGTACTGGAGACTGCCTTTCTTTTTATCATAAAATATGGACAGTGCCAGTGATCATGACCAAGAGTCAAGAGGATGGTCAAGTGATGAGTTCCGTGGCTCCTAATCTGCTTACTGGGGTAAGCAGCACATTCATAGGGGTGGAGGCAAAATTTTGAGGCAAACACAGAAACACTCAATATTGGTCAGACATAAGCAAACTACTAGCTTAAGGTAGTCACAGTTCCAACATTAGATTACTTTGTCTTCCTTTCAATGGTATTATATGCCTATGAAGCCAAATGCTCATATGTTGCGGTAATGAGAAAGCAATCATCATCTGATCATCAACGTGGCAATAAAGGTGTTGTCCAACTTGATTCCAAGGTCAAGACATGAAGTGCCCAATGGGGGCCTGCACATCTCTTTTGTAAGTTATTGTGGTAATTTCAGAATAAAATAAAAATAATATTTGTTCTTTCAGTTTATGTGTATTATTTTTTAAATGACTAATAAGTTGTTAGGACATAAAGATATTTAAGCCCAACTAATTAAACAGTACTGTTGAGTATTCTTTTTGGACTAAAGGTACTGTTAAAAAATTACTGAGACTCTATGAATCCCCAACAATAAAAAGAAAATAAATAGAATATAACAACAAGAGCAAAACAAACAAACAAACAAAAAACCAAATTACTGAGACACTGAGAATATTGTGAATCAAGAAAGGTGGGCATCCCTTGCCTAACTCCATGCCTACTACGTAATCCAGGTCTTCTGTGAAGATGACCACATATGATTAAATCCAGGGAGGAGTGAATGAACTCAGTTGAGGAGTTCCACCCACAGGAACCTAACCCAAAGTGACAAGCCACAAACTGTGAGTTAAATGGACAGCTGTTGTTTTAAGCCACATACTTTGCAGTGGTTTATTATAGAGCAAAAGCTAATTGATACAGGCTTTAATATCTGCCTCATTAAGTTTATATTCTTTATTGTTTTCACCTGGAAAAGGCCCGAGAAAATTATGTAATATAACAGTAATTATGTACATGCACACATACAGAGTAAACCCACAGTGCTGCTAGAGTGCACGACTAACCATTTAGTTAGTCTCCCATCACCAGCAGGTAGGAATATCAAGAGAGATATGTCAAGTCTGTGGTGAGTCCCATCAGTATCAATCCTGATAGCTTCAATGACAGACTATGATGATGAAGGATCGCAAAGTGCTCTTGTATGCTCCCAGTTTTTTCTGGGACACTTTAGTTTTCAAAAAAAGGAGTTAAGTGGAGACCACCTCAGGTCAATTTCTGGACTGCAGAGAAAAGCTTCCTTTCTTTGCCTGCCCACCCCTCTGCTACATAGAGGGCACTGAGCCAGATTCTGGGAATGATTTGATTTTTTTTTTATTGTTGGGGATTCATTGAGTGTACAGAGAACCAGGTTACACTGATTGCATTTGTTAGGTAAAGTCCTTCTGAAAATTGTGTCCTGCCTCCAAGAGGTGTGCCACACACAATACTTTTCAAAAACAGGTTGGGATCTTTAGAGAGGGTCGGAAAAACCAATGTGGTAGGTTTTGGCCAGCATTGTTTGGGATGGAATAGAATCAAACAAAATGGCTAAAATCAGAAAGCATCAGATCTATGAAGGGTATTATTTTGTGATACTATTTTTTTTTTTTTCTGTTCTAGAGTAGTGGTAAAGTACAGGCACTCTGGGGCCAGGGCGCAGAGCTCAAATCCCAGCTCCACTGATTATTTGCTGGGAGATATTAGGAAAGACACTCAATTCCCTGGGCCTCAGTTTCCTCGTGTGGAAAGTAGGGAAAATGCTGGCAACTCATGGGGTTGTGAGAACCAAGGAGGCGATACACAGGTGCACTCAGAATAGGGCCTCATTTTAGTAAGTGCCCTGCGTGCCTTTATTATTCACAGACACAAGTGCATAGATGTGGGTCCTGGCTCAGCATGACAGAATGATTTCTACAAAGAAGTGTGGAAGCCAAACACACACTCACACGCACACACACAGCCCTGCTTCCACCAGCTTGGTTGGTGGCGATCCCCAACCCCATTTAGTCCCCCACTGTTCATCCTCGTTCTCCCTCCATCTCCCCACCCCCACTATCCCACCAACCACTCAGTCCTGCAGACTGCTCTGGAACCTGGAACCCATTCACTCCCCCTCAGTCCCATCACCTCCTGCGCAGACTGTCACAGCACCCCTTCCGGTCTCCCAGCCCCACACACACTGCACGTGGCCTTCAGCAGCTCCTCACCCCTCTACGGCTCAGCAAGAAACAAGGCGCTCCACGACCTGGCCCACATGCCAGGCTCTCTGAACCTGGCTTCATGGGTGTGGGACAAGATGAAGGGGAAGGAGGGTTGTGATGACATCTTGTTTGTGATTTGAGCCCCTGGGCAGGTCAGAGAATAAGAGAATCATTCATCAAGACAGAAACAAGAGACACAAGACAGGCGTGGAGGGTAGACGAAAACTTGAGGGACGGGGACAGCAGCCCCCCTGCAGACAGCATGAAAGGGGGGCAGAAGTCACAAACCAACACAAGCTTGTAGGAAAGTGATCCCTCACAGAAGCATCAGAATGTGAGATACAGCCATCCCCACCCACAGGGAAATTCATCCTCTGTTGAAATGTCAGGGGATAGCTGGGGGTGTATGAATGTATTTTTTGTTTGTTTGTTTCTTGAGACAGAGTCTCAAGCTATCGCCCTGTGTAGAGTGACATAGCGTTACAGATCACAGTGACCTCTAACTCTTGGGCTTAAGCAATTGTCTTGCCTCAGCCTCCCCAGTAGCTGGGACTAAAGGAGCCCACTGCAACACCTGGCTTTTTTTTGTTATAGTTGTCATTGTTGTTTTAGCTGGCCCCGGGCTGGGTTTGAACCTGCCAGCCTATGTGGCCGGCATCCTACCCACTAAGCTATGGGGGCCGCCTGGTGTATGTGTTTCAAACAAAGTCTCATGTCACATCTAAGGCGACCTAGGCTCACGAATGTCAGCTGTGCACACTTAGAGCTGAAGAATTACCTGCCTGCCTGTGGACTGGGATTATGTGAAAGTAATTTCAAGATATTTGAAGGATTTATATAAAATATTATGAATATAACTTTCTTTTTTTTGTGAGACAGAGTCTCACTATGTCACCCTCAGTAGAGCGCTGTGATGTCACAGCTCACAGCAATCTCAAACTCTTGGGCTTAAGCGATTCTCTTACCCCAACCTCCCAAGTGGCTGGGACTACAGAATGCCCAGCTATGTTTTTGTTGCAGTTGTCATTGTTGTTTAGCCGGCCTGGGCTGGGTTCAAACCCGCTGCCAGGGTGTATGTGGCCGGTGCCCTACCCACTGAGCCATGGGCACTGCTGCCACAAATATAACTTTCATAGGAAATTCTACAATACCTTTTAAGAACTTTTACTCACAGGGTAGAAGAAGTTAGGGATTATCTAAAATTCTATACGAACAATGAAAAGCTAATGCATGAAGGACAGTACTGTGTCCTGCAGCGCTTATGGGATTTCTCACCATTTAAAGAGCTCCCCTAAAGCTCAACTGATTGTCATAAGAATTCTGAGTAAGAGGTCCCCGTGGAAGGAAAGCTTCCAATAGGCACACTTGGAACTTTTAAGAAACAAATGTCCTCTTTCTTGACCTTGAGAAAGGGGCAGAATAAAATAGCTGTGACAGGTGATGCTTCAACTTTATATTCTGTGATTCTCTATGGCTCTTTTGACATTCTGCTCCTAAGTAACTCCCACATTATGAACTTGTATGGAAGACTCCGGAGTCTGGGAATAATGCTTTAGAAGGTGGCCAGAAGCAGGGTGTCACTTGGAATCAAAGGAAACCCAACAGGGCTGACTCCTTCACAGACATGCAAGATTGACCCTTCTATAGTTGACCCTCTATTTCAGCGGTTCTTAACCTATGGGTCGTGACCCACAGGCATATTTAGGCTCCTGAGATTACATAGAACAAGCTTAGGCAGTGATGGCAGAAAAGCCCGTGACTCACATCTGAACCTCTACTGGTGTAACCAGGGAACCCTCCCAGCTGGGAGGTGTATGAAACAATAAGACCAAGGGACAAGTCTTTTTTTATACTTTTATAGAAACACAAATCTCTAAAGCAGAGAATGGCAACTTTTTCTGCAAATAGTCATAAAGTAAACATTTTAGCTTTTGCCGGCCACATGGTCTTTGATGTAACTACTCGACTCTGCTGCCCTAATTGTCATATGGCTGCTGAATTCCAACATGCAAACAAATGAGAGTGGCCGAGTTCTAATAAAACTTTCTTTTTAGAAACAGAAGGTGGGCCACAATGTATATATATCTTAAAAGGAGCTTCAGACCAAAAGAAGAAAACCCTCCAACCAATACAATTATCAACAAAAACAAAACAAAAAAATTTCCACAAAGCCCTTTCAGGCACAATGCACTTCTCCTTCCTCACTACTTGGAAGCAACATATAAGCTTCATGTACTTTTTTCAGAGATAAAAAATCTAGTATCTATTAACTGCTAACCTACCTACAAGACAAGGGAAATACAAATCATGTCCTGGGGCTCTCAGGCCTCCTGGAGGGATTTCTCCAGCGGCTCTGTTAACACTGACATACCACCTTCTCTTACACTGTATCTGCTCCAGTTCCTTACCCCACACCATGAGACATGACATTACAAAGACACAATAGATCTAAAGGAAAAGGGACACACCCTTCAACACTGCAGGGCTGTGTGCAGAGGGAAGAGGAAGGAATTTGGAGTTTGATGAGCTGATCCCAACCCTCATGTCCCATTTCAATGCCACTGGCTGTAGGACCCCAGAAGACACAGCCCCTGACAGTTCCCTTTACCCCCGGCTGTGTAAAACCTCCTCAAAGGGCTGTCATATTAATCCATGAGGTCATGTAAGAGCATTTCATAAGTGTTAGTGTTCCTATCTTGAAAAAAGAAGGCAGAGGCAAGACAATGCTAAGATCATGTAGAGGTCACTGACTTCTGACTGTAGGAAGAGAAAATTTGGAAGTGGGGATGAGAGATCAACAATTTCACTTTTATTTATAGGAAGTCAGTAATTCTAGAGATCAAGGGTCCAGCTGCTGACAGCTGGGACAGTCAGCTGCAGGGGTGGCCCGGGAGACAGCCTCCCTGGGGCCTCGAAACTCACTGGCCACCCACAACACACTGTATACATTTTAAAATGTACTGATATTTTAAAAAATGTCTTTGAAGATGATCACATAGTTCAAAATTATGTCTAAACAACTGAGGAGGGAGGAGAGGAATTTAATTTTCCTTTAATTTCCAGAATTTGGTATCCATCCCAGACTCAAGGTTGAGAATTTGATCATGACATTTCTGTCTTCCATACAAAGGCCTTTATAAGCTGGTTGACACCCTGGACTAATGCAAAATATCCTGAGACAGGGACAGAGAAAAAGCTGTCACCAAGTAAGGACAGAAATTATCCCTGCAAAGCCCATGTCACCAGAAGAGCAAAACAGAAAACACACGTTTTTATCCAGTGTCAGATATTACCTATAGACTTTATGTAAGAAACAGCAACTTATAAATTCTCTTCTTTCTTTTTAAAAGCCATTCAAACCAAAGTAAGTTCAATATACTCGATGGAGGAATAAACTACTTTAAAAAATTAAAATGTCCTATAGTTTTATGTATGAAAGGCAAGTGATCTATATTAAAACATCTGATCCCAAATGCCCCTATGTACAAAATAGGCCTTTTGTGCCTATAACAAAAGCTAGCAAGGACTCCAGTAAACTCTAAATTGTGAGATCACATTCAAAATGTTATTTTGGGTCAGGAAACCAGGTGGATGAACGCTAAAGCAAAGGAAGCCACATGCGCTATCCTGTTCCTTTCATCTCAAACAGGAATGGGTGGGTTCTCTGTGTAAAATGGAGGGGGGCATGTTGCCGGAGCAGTCTGTTCACCTGTCACTCAAGCCAATCAACAGAGAATTTGGGGATGAGAGATCAACAATTTCACTGAACACCAAGTCAGCAATTCCAGAGAGCAGCAGGGATGTCTCCCCAAAGAGCTCTTCCCTCCTCTTTCCCTTTGTTACTGTTACTCTCACAGTAAAAGCAAACATCAGCAATGCTCTTACTCATGAGGTAAACAGATTCCCGGTCATAGGTTACAAAGTTATACAGTATCTTCCTGTCTCAAAGTGGTTATATCTTTCAAAGCATTTTTACACTAGACTAAATTTATAGCTAGTCAAGCCTTTACTGGGTGCACACAGTGCCTTGGGTCCTTGATCAGTACCATGGAGATCAGTTCCCCAACTTACCTACGACAGCAGGCCTGAAGTGAATAAACAGTCTCCTGATGTCAGCCCATAGGTTCATCCAGCCTTGTTAGGGCCTGACCAGCAGTGCCCTGCAGGAAATGGCCGTTCAGGTGAACAGTGGCTGCTAACAGGCAGAGCACAGGCAAATGGCTGCCTAATAAAATGATTTGTTGAGCTTCAGGATGAAACACTGGAGAAAAAGAGATGGGAAATGAAGAAGAAAGGAAGAAAAAGTCTCTCTGTGTTCTAAAGCTCTCCTGCTTAATAGTGACCAAACAGGATGAGACTATTTTTTTGTTGTTGTTCTGAGATGGAGTCTCTTTGTTGCCCTGGGTAGAGTTTCATGGCGTCATCATAGCTCACAGCAACCTCAGACTCCTGGGCTCAAGAGATCCTCCTGCCTTAGCCTCCTGAATAGCTGGGAGTATAAATGCCTGCCACAATGTCCAGCTAGTTTTGAGGCTGGTCTTGAACACCTGAGCTCAAGGCCTGCATTGGCCTCCCAGAGTGCTATGATCATAGGTATGAGCCACCATGCCCAGCCTAGGATGAGACTATTTTAAGAATAAAATTGCAGAGTAGCATTTAGGAACTTTTATTGCAATCAGACAGAGGAATTATATCTTTGTTGACTCTACTAGTTAACTAATTAGAAATTATATTTTGAACATCTATGTAATTTTATTTTTCTAATAAATCATTTCTATTGTATTTCCCAGAGATATCCTCTGCAATGGATTGGATATTGGGAGGGAAAATCTCATCACTAACTGTTTGGGAGGCACTCTCCTATTGGCGGCAATATAGATGTTCAAATCCTGGGAGAGGAAGAAAGAAAGGAGGCTGGCTGACATGCTGGCCGGGAGGTGGAGGGTATCCATGCTTCTGGACAGACTGCAAAGTAAAATAGTGTGAACTTGTTTTCAAGAACCATCTCTTTAAAACTTCTTTGTATTTCTGAGAAAATCAATCTACATGATTCACCTTTAGGGCCAAGATTGCCGGCCTGAATTACAGTCATTTGGTTAATTTCTCAATAGACCTGAGAAGTCAGGCCTTTGTCACAAATTCTTTGACTTCCTTGATGGAAACTGTTACATTTGCTGAGGCTGAGCGTGTTAGTAACATGCTCATAAGGCAACAAAAAGTAATTTTCTATCTCCTTCCTCTTGAGTTCCACATTGCCAAGGCACAGAGGATCTGAATCTACCTTTCCTGCATAATCTAAATGCCTCCAAAAGAGGAACTAGGAACATAACTAATTCAGGATGCTTCCATTCAAGCGTTCTGGATGGCCACATATGCATCTAAACAGAGACTCTCTTTGCTCTGTGGAGCTTATGAAGAGGAGGCGTTGTAAATTGCACTCGGAAGCCACATTTCAGAGATGTTCCTGGACAAGTCGCCTATCAGTATAAGCTTCAAAAGACCTACTTCCATGGTCAACACCATTCATAGTATGAGCGAGGAAAGGAAAACAAATCTATTGAAAATTCTGAAAAGTCAAACCTTCTGAGCCTAGGCCTACTGTCAGTATCTCTGAGACTCTTTCATCTGAGAACCACCAGGCCTGACAACACTTTCTGTTCAGCCTATAGTGAGGCACATCACTCACCTCTGTTAAGACCAGGGACCTTCCTCAGTCTCACAAAGAGCTAGATGCAAGGGTCATGCCAATAGTCAACGCCTGCTGAAAAACTGCAAGGGATGAAAAAGGAGGCAGGTGAGGAGAGATCAGCAGGGTCAGGTCAAGGGTCCACTGTCAAGTTCCCAGGAGCCAGGCCAAGTTCCAGAGGAAAACAGTCGACTTCAAAAGGCAACAAATGCACATGTAGTGCCTCATTACAGATGTAAAGACTCTTCCCTCCATTAAAAAAAAAAAAATTTTTTTTTTTTGAGGCAGAGTCTCACTACTTCACCCTCAGTAGAGTGTTACTGTGTCACAGCTCACAGCCACCTCAAACTCTTGGGTTCAAGCGATTCTCTTGCCTCAGCCTCCCAAGTAGCTGGGACTACAGGCGCCCGCCATAACACCTGGCTGTTTTTTTTTTATTGTAGTTGTAATTGTTGTTTAGCTGGCACGGGCTGGGCTCGAACCCACCAGCCCCGGTGTATGTGACAGGCGCAGTAACCACTGAGCTATGGGCGCTGAGCCCCATCCATTCATTTTTATATTCATGTTTCCCACTGTGGCCATTTCTCTTCTCTCTTTCCTCATATTGCCAATTCCTTTTCAGGACCCCAAATAACAAATAACCACACCTAGTACTGTATAGAGAAGATGTATAACTGTGTGTTAACTTGGCAAGTTCACTGGCCAGAGCTGGTCAGACAACTACTAAACAAAAATCCTGACCCCAGAGGAAAGAAGACTTAGAAATATTTGGCAAACATTACTACACCTAAGTATTTATCCTGATTGTATAGAGGGTACCAGTCATTTCACGCTTAGGGAGGTTGTAGTGGGAAAACCACAAAAAAGTTAAAAACTATAACGTGGAAAATGGTATGGTGTTCTAAATTCTCTCTAACCTGGTCTATACTAAGGAGTTAAAGTTTAGCATTTCAAGCCTGAGAGCTGAGTGAATTATGACTCATTAACTTCATCAAATCAATTAGTTTGCAAAGGCACATTTTTATAAAAATGAAGTAGAATGGTGTAAAATAGAAAATAGCATGAATGGTACCCAGTATGGGTTAAGAATTTCGTGACACTTTTGTTTCAAGTGCGTTTTCAGGATGTAAGTGCAATTAAATAAGTATTTTCTCACTGTGGGTGGCAGGTCTATAGAAACACTGATTTAAAGGAATCTTCTAGTGCCATCTACTGGTGAAATGCGGATGCGCAGTTGAAACTAAAATGATGGACTGGTGGTAACCCATGGGTGGGAATGCTCATCTCACAGTCTTAAGGGTTGGAACAGGCCTTAGACATCATCCAGCCAATCCCAGCATCCAGTGCAGAATCCCTGCAAAGTTATCAAGTTGCTCCCTGCCTACTGCCCCAAGGAAGGCACTCACTCCACTGCAACTCCGTCAAAGCTCATCGATTTGCCTCCTTCCAGAGGTAAAATCCTGTTGAGCTTATTACGGGTCTGTAGGATAACGAAGAGGTTCCATTCTTCTCAAGTCTGGTACTCTAGTTGTCTTCAACACTATTCAATACTACTGAAGTTTTCTTTTTCTTTTTTTAACAAAGAGAAATCATATTTAGCAACAAAGATAAATTTTATTTAGTTACAAAGAGAAAGTTTACAGCACTTATGAAGAGAGCTGGAAGTGGGTCCCTCTCATAAATGAGAAGATGTGTGAGATGAAGATGTGTGAAGATGCAGAGGCTGTGCACGGGAAGAAATATCGCCTTTCTGTCCATTGAAATTGGTGCAACTCTTTCATTGGCTTATCTGTGCCTCCCAGCATTGTTGCCCTTTTCTATTGGTCATTGATTATTGTCCTTTTCTATTGGTCATTGGTTACCTAGGTTACCTCATACCCACATTCTTTTCTACTTTTTTTTTTTTTTTGGCAAGAGTTGCTGAGTGGTGAATGTTCCTATGGGCCCTCCAGACTTCCTTGTTCAGCAGGCCAAGCTCTCCTCCCAACCCCCTCAAAGCCCTTTTACTGTCCCATCTCATCTGCTCCCCACACTCTAGGAGTTATGGTCCTATAATCTTGAAGGGGAAAAGGGACAGTGACCACTCTTGGCTACTTCCTACTGTCAAAAAGGGCCATCAGCCCACCCATCATGGATGCTCCACAGATTGCCTATTATATGAGGGTTTCAGGGGGTCAGAAGTTTTTGGCTACTTTGTCAACAAGTTCCATCAATATTTGCTGGAATCCCTCCATCACCACCATCTTAATATGGAACTGTTGGAGCCTAGAAGACAAACTTAACAATGAGATTGAACAGGCAGGGTCCAAACATCAAGAAAAGGATGCTCATAATTATAGGCCCAATGAAAGGGTTTGAAAGAAAAGTTTCTTTAAGTTATATATTCCTAGAGCAGGTGTACTCAAAAGGGCCTGTTTCAAGGTTTGGAAAGGCTTTCTTGCTCCTCACTCCATGTCAGTCCCTCTTCCTTTCTCCCCTTTAAAGCATCACATAAATGTGGCCCCTCTGGGAGGCAGTCTGTGGGGTAACTAGAGGGAGGAGGGGCTTGGGCTGAGCAAGAGAGTTAAACAGAAATGTCTCTGAAGAAGACAGACAAATGGCCAAAAAGCACAGGGAAAAAAAAAATGCTCATCGTCCCTAATCATAAGAGAAATACGAATCCAAACCACCCCGAGATATCACCTAACCCCAGTGAGATTCGCCCACATCGCAAAATCCCAAAGCTGCAGATGCTGGCATGAATGTGGAGAGAAGAGAACACTTTTACACTGCTGGTGGGACTGCAAACTAATAAAACCTCAATGAAAAAAAGTATGGAGAATCCTCAAATTGCTAAATGTGGACATTCCACCCAATCCTATAGTCCCTTTACTATCTACCTAGAGGGAAAAAAAATCATTTTATCACAAGGGCATTTGCACTGGAATGTTTATTGCAGCTCAATTCACAGTTGCTAAGATGTAGAAGCAACCCAAGTGTTCATCAACCTGGGATGAATTAATAAACTATGGTATATGTATACAATGGAATACTATTCAGCCATAAGAAAGATGGAGACTTTACATCTTTTTATATTTACCTGGGTGGAGTTGAAGCACATTCTTCTTAGTAAGTATCACAAGAATGGAAAAGCAAGTATCTAATATACTCAATACTAATATGAAACCAATAGAAAAACTATATGCCCACACAAGTATATTCTAGTGGGGAAGGGGGAAGAGGGAAAGGAGAATGGGGAGGTGGGAGGCGGACTGGCAAGCTCTCACCTAATGGGCTCAGTATAAGGGCATATAGCACATCCCCTGGATGAAGGGTTCAGCTACAACTTGAACTTTACCTTACAAACACAAACAATGTAACCTAATCATCGATACCCTCATATTAATCTGAAATAAAGGGGAGGGAGTGAGGAAGGAGGAAGAAGGTAAAAGAAAGAAAAAAAAGAAATTAGCTGTAATATTTGCCCATCAATAAAGTAAATCATGGGTTTTTGTGGTTATTTTCATTTGTTTGTCGTTAAAGAGTAAGTTAAATTTTGGAAAATATCTGCCAAAGATAAGGAACTTATATCAAGAATATCAATCTCATGTCATTTTTTCTCTTAAAAGCTTAATTTCGGATTGGATTAAAGATGGCGGCCGAGTAACAGCTTCCCTGCAACTGGGCATGGCGAGTCTGGGGAGACAAGACTCCAGACATCTCTGGCCGGTGGGATCTGCCTATGATCATCCCTTTGAGGATACAGGGAGCCAGGAAGAGACTTCTGGACCCCAAGAAGAGGACAAAAACAGTGGAAAACTGGCAAGTGGCTATGTGTGTTCCATTGACCTAATCACGCTGGCAACCATGAGTACAAGCAGCAGTGAGACTGCAAACTGGAAAGGCCTTACCTGTGAACTTTTTTGGTGTTCTTGGACTTGGCGCTCAGTTGAGCTGCCTTGGGGAGAGCTTGAGCAGGAGTGTGGAGAACTTTGGGCATTATCTGGAGCCCCAGACTGAGTCACTGAGCTGGGCGCAGGAAGCCATTGTGTGAAAAAACTGCTCTGGCAAGCTCTGCCCTCAGGGTCCCAGAGCAAGGATCAGGTGGGACAAAGTAACCTACTGACTGAGCAGCCTAAAGACAGGGACTGAACTGCCTCACAGCCTTAATCCTTAGGGGCAGAGTGGGACGGTTTTGGCACACTGGAGCCTTGGGCTGTTGCCCTGGGTAGAGTGCCATGATGTCATAGCTCATAGCAACTTCAAACTCCTGGGCTTGGTGCCGCCCAGACCTCCATAAGAGCTGTGCAGCGACCCCGACCAGTGACCTGCACCCACTGAGCATCCACATTCCCTGACCAGGAACTGCGAGAGCCACGCAACCCTGCATCCTCCCTCCTGTGTTCTCCCAGCCTCCACACTAGCTTGTTCATCTGGCCAGAAACTCTGGTAGCTGCGTGCCCTCTAGAGCCCTCCCTGCCTCTGCGCAGAGCCCTTCTCCTGGCCAGAGACTGCTGGAGCCTTGTGTTCTCTGTGACAAAGTCACTGGGTGCCAGGCACTCCCAGAACCATGCACACCACCCCCAGCCCTGTTGCTGGATCCGGGCGTGTCACACACTGGAGCTGCTTCCACAACCAGAACTCCCTAGCTAGAACAGCCCCAGAGGAATTACACAGGGTCACTCCCTACAAAGATCCAGCAACAATAGAGTGATCCTGCAGGGTCTAATCTTGGAGAGACACCTCCCCAACTCTGAGGATGGCCAGAGGCAATGGTGAAAAGCAATCATGAGGTGAAATCAACAGAAAAACTCTGGCAATATGAATAATCAGAGTAGATCAACTCCCCCAATGATCAATGGGGCAGAAACAGCACAAGATCCCATGCACAAACAAATAGCTGAGATGTCAGAAATTGAATTTAGGATCTGGATAGCAAATAAGATTGAATTAGAATTCCAAAAGTTATGTCAAGAATTCAACGGATTCAAAGACCAAATGACCAAAGATTTTGACACATTGAAACAAAAAGTTGCATCCCTCAAAGATCTGAGAAACACAGTAGAATCCCTGAGCAACAGA
>CAUYPK010019055.1:0-27635 GCA_963574355.1 Loris lydekkerianus
CATGAAGGCTATAACCCAACTATACCACAAGACTATGAGGAAAGGACCAAGGAAGGGGAAGGGAGGGGAGAGGTTTGGGTGGAGGGAGGGTGATGGGTTGGGCCACATCTATGGTGCATATTTTTATCTATAATAAAAAAATAAATAAATAAATAAAATAAAATAAAAAGAAAAGGTGAACCAAGAGTCAATCTGCATATGAAAAGCTGCCCAATATCATTGCCATCAGAAAAATGCAAATCAGAACAAGCGGATACTCTTCACCTACTAGGATGGCTAAAATAAAAAAGAAAACAATAACAAGTGTTGGTGAAGATGTGGAGAAATTGAAACCCTCATGTACTGTTGGTGGGAATATAAAGCAGTGCAGCCATTTTGGAAAATATTTCTGCAAAAGGTTAAACGTGGAGTTAATATATGACCCAGATGTTCCATATCTAGGAAAATACTCCCCCCCAAGAGAACTGAAAACAAATAACCACATAACAGTTTGTACGTGAATGCTCACAGCAGCACATACAAGTAGAAATAATTCAAATGCCCATCAACTGATGACTGGATAGAGTCCAATATTATTCCATAAAATATTATCATATTATTCAGCATTCAATATTATTACACAAAGAAATTATACTTTATATTACAACATAGATGAACCTTGAAACTAGGAATTAAAAGAAGTCAATCATTAAAGACTACACATTGTATGATTACCACTTATAAGCAATGTCCAGAATAGGCAAGTCTATAATGACAGAAAACAGATTGGTGGTTGCCTAGGGCTGCAGGGTGGGGGTTGGGAAAGGAGAAGTTTGGGGAAAGCAGAAAGTGACTACTAATGGGTATAAAGTTTCTTTGGGGATAACAGAAATATTCTAAATTGATTCTGGTGATAGTTACTAACTCTGTGACTATACTTAAACCACTGAGTTTTACAACTTAAATATGTGAATTTTATGATATGTGAATTGGATCTAATTAAAAAAAAAAAAAAAACTGTCATAAAAATACCAGAAAGATGCCCTAACGAGATTTAAACAGACTCTTAGGTAATTACTAGAAAAATTCTAATGTAAAACCAACCAATGTGAATTTATCACCTATAGTTAAAATGCAAACTGTGTCTTTATTAAATAGTAAATAATTTTATTTTATTTTTTTTAGCAGAATGGGACAAAGGCCTTTTATTGGTCTGATTAGTGTGCATAGTGGTAAGTTCAGGGAGAGCTTCCCTCTCTGTCCTGGCTCCCTCCCTTCCCTTTCCTAAGAGTTTGTGACTCATCCTAGGAGAGAAGAGTGCCTAGGCAGCGTGGCAGGCAGAGCCAGGGCGAAAATTACAGCATTAGGATCTGAAAGGGGCTCAAGATGATGCAGAAAATGTGAGGTTGCTAGGCCATCTGGATAAAATGTCTATCAGAGCAGGGGTCAGGAGGAAGAGCTTCCCTTGGAGGCTCCCTACTGGGCCCTTTGTGCCATCAGCATCTCTCGGATGTTGTCCTCAGCTTCCTTAACGCTTTGCTCCAGGTAGGATTTTTTCTGATCTAGTTCTTTAATTTTTTCTTCTGCTATTCTCTGTTTCTCTAACAGCTGATTATGAATTAACTCCTTGGATTGAAGAATAAACATTCTTCCTACACCTTCATACATGTTAGTTTCATCTACCAAAGTCATAATCTCTGTATTTGTAAGATGTGCATGCTTTTTTGTTCTGTTCAGCTGTTCAGTCTGTATGTCTGCAAGTTTCACCTTCTGTTGAGTGTCAATAACCTTAGCTTGAAGCTCTGTGAAGGCCTTTTTCAACTCCAAATCCATGGGGGCCTCCATCTTGATGCATCCTATGCGTCTGCTCAGTGCAACAGTAAAGAATTTAAGTAACTTAAGCTTCTTCTGTTTTTTTACTCCATGACTGGTTCTTTGCTCTTAAAGCCAGATACAGGAAATCAATTAGAATGTGTAAAAACAATAACAAAAACTATAACAATAAAGCTTTTGTTAATATAAATTAATGCTCCATTTCGGTCAAGAGGTAACCTACACTGTACCTGGGACTGTCCGTTGCTTTATACACATTATCAGGCTATAGTCTTATAAACCTGTTTCACAGATGAGTAAAGTGAGGCTTAGAGCATTTACATAGCATAGTTTCTTTGTGATGTTTCTCAAAACTTATTTCTGTAGTTGTCATTACTATTTTAAGAAAAACAACATATCCAGTGTTTAACCTGTATTCTCTTACTTGATTGGTGAGATGATTTCACTTGAGAAACTCCTGATTATTTCAGATAAAGTCTGAATGTGATGTCCTATGGGAAGATCTTTCTTCTTCCCTAAAGTGTACATTCAATTGCTGCCCCCAGGTGTCTATCTTACTTTTATACCATACTAAATACTATCTTTATATCTCTGTCTCTACTATAGAGATGGTGAGATATAGGTCTCACATCAGGAATCTGAGATTAGAGAACAGGTCTTTATTTTATTGAGGTTGGTTTTGTCAGAATCTATCCTAGGATCCGGGATATAGAGTAGATCCTCATTCTGCAAGAAAAGAAGGGGGTTTCTGTTTTTGCAATCGGGTTTCTGTTTTTTAAAGGGAAAAATTGCAATGGAGACCATCACAAGGAAGCTGTGTTTAGAGTCCTCTTGGTTCTGATGGAGGCTGCTGATAATTCAAAACTTTGAAGGTGATTATTCTCAGTCTTTACCCTTGGGCTTTTGTTCTTTTAACTATTATTGAAGTCCCATCTTTTAAAATTAATGAACCAGTATGAAATTTCAGAGCAGCTAAAATTGATTTGTCTATTTACTTACCTCCTTTAAATGTAAAATAAAATTGCATTTGTGTGTAAAATCCCCCAGTACCAATGAAAATTGCGATTCTACATTTGCTGAGAAATATCTTTATTTGTCCTCTGGGAGATCTTAAACTTTAGTTGGCTTCTATTAAACTTTTATGAGAACAAAACTAGAGAATGACTTTTTCTCCAAACAGGTACTTTTTGTGGTTTCAAACAAAGATCACGTTCTTGAAACAAAACTTGTTCTTTTAAACAAATTACTCAGTGTGGCTTATAAGGAAATCATGGGGCTGAGGAGCATCATGGAGGGGCGACCATCACCACTTCTAAATTGCAGAACAACACCATCAGGTCATAATTATGTTTTTCTCTGACTTGTCTTAAGTACTGCCACAAATGTCTCCCCCAAGAGGCCTAAAATGCTGCCAGTATTAATATCTTTTTGGAGAACATTTGTCTCCCTTCTGTGTCCTTTTTTAAATGCAAGTGCTCCTAGAACAGTGATATATTAAGAAGGGCTGACAGGAAGGGGCATTCCTGGAGCAGGTTGAGAAGTGAGGGCTCGTGGTGACTGCTGAGCTCTGTCACAGAGGTCTCACCCTCCTACCTCTCTGCTCAGCCATGGGTTTCCACTTGAAATAAAACTATCTGCCTAAAGCCAGAAAAGGGGGAAGTGGAGAAAATACCCAGCATGGAGGCTGATGTAGTTAATGCCCCAACTTGACTGATCAATAGTTGTTTTGTTTTGTTTTCTTGAGACAGAGTCTCAAGCTGTTGCCCTGGATAGAGTGCCATGGTGTCATCATAGCTCGCAGCAATCTGACTCTTGGGCTCAGCTATTCTCTTCCCTCAGTTTTTCTATTTTTAGTTGAGATGGGATTTTATTCTTGCTCTGGCTGATCTGCAACTCATGAGCTCAAGCAATCCACCAGCCTCAGCCTCCCAGAGTGCTAGGATTATAGGTGTGAGCCACCGCATCTAGTCCCAATCAATAGTTTCATAACTTAATATTTCTGGGTGTTCCTGGGTCCTTTAAAGTGCACATCTGGAGGCCGTGGCAGCCGTGTGGACCCATTTTAGATTTCTGACTTCCAAAATTCTGAGGGGATTAATTTAAGTTTGTAATGATTTGTTCCATCAGCCATAGGAAACGACCACAGGGGTCATCTGTGATTTCCTCTGTCCCTCACGTCAGCTCCATCCTCACCTCGTCCTGTTTTACTCTGGAATCCCCTCCCTTCTCTTCCCTTGCAGTGGGAATATACTGGCCTACCCTCTTGAGACAACTGCCCTTATCTCCATCCCATCTTTAGGCTGCGGTCAGACTAATTGTAGGAAAACACAAAAGAGTTTATGAAAACTCTTGCTTGAAAAATCCCCTGAAGTGCCCAGCCCTGTGTGCTCTTGCCCCTGCCTGTTTTTGCAATCGTGTTGTGTTAGTCAGAATGTCTGGGTTCAAATTCTGTTTGTGCTGCTTACTTTTCTATGTGACCTTAGACTGACAAACCTCTCTCTGCCTCAATTTCCTCTTCTATAAAACACTTCATTGAGTGTTTGTGAAGATTAAACAAGTAGATCTGTATCAATTGCCCAGCACTCTTCTAATCAGGAAGTAGCCTTAGTATTACTGTATCTGAGAGGATACAAAACTGAGAGGAGTTTTGTATCACCCATGAGATTGGCACATGATGAGCACTAAAGAAACATTGGTGAGTGAATGAATGGTGAATGAATGCTTCTCTCTGCAGTGTGCAGAAATCAATCAGTGTCACAGAAAAACAACAGAAACTCAGATAAACCTACAGACTATTGAACACTGGTGAGCCACAGTTAGGCCACTAGTTGTATAAACACCAGGGTTGAAGTTCTGGTTTGCCAAGAAAAAACATGGAAGCTTTTTTAGGGACTCTCTAAACACTTGAGGGAATGAATCTCTAACAAGCCCTGAAGGACATTCAAACCAGTGTTAATGACTACCTAATGGTGGCGTATCTAATAAATATTAATACATAGATCTAAACTCTTTGTCTCATTTTCTTGAATTTCTTTCTTAATAATGTGTTGCCTTCTAATTGAAGAATAATCTTCATGCCTGTGATGTTTCTAGAGAATGGCAGAAACTTGCCAGACCCCAGCAGTCCTCTCTGTTCATATTTACTTTGGAGTTTGTGCGATACAAAGAGGATACTTCCTGTAGGATTTCCGTGCAGTAAATGTCAGTTCCTTTGCAGATAAAGTTTATTTCCCTTAGGCCAGATCTATAGTAAGAGATAATAAATATCTTGCATGGGGTAGAGAGGAGTTTTGGATCACTTTGTCATCCTCATAATGTACCGGGGGTTGAATTGGGCATTCTGCCCACAGACGTCTTTCCCATCCAGCATAACAGCCTCAGCCTTCTTCATCCAGCTTTCATATGTATATGCTTTCATAACTGAAGTAATTTGAATGAGAATCTTTTAAACTGTATTTTAAGCCAGTTTATATTCCAATTGTTTCTTTTTTTCGTTAATATATAAAAACATAATTAATTCTGGGCTCAGGTTTATGGAGGTATAATTTACAAACAAACGTTTCCCTTTTTAGTGTACTATTCTATGTATTTTGGCAAACACATATATTTGTGTTATCACCACCCTAATTAAGATATAGCATATTCTGTCCCCTAGAAAATCCCTTCTCCCATCTCTGGTTGCTAGAAACCACTATTCTGTTTTATGTCTCTATAGTTTTGCCTTTCCTGGATGTCATATGAATGGAATAACATGTATCTTCTTGAATCCGGCTGTCAGACACATGTGTATCAATAGTTTGTTATATTGCTCAGTAGTATTCCATGTATGAATATACTGAAAAAGGCTTATTCATTCATCTGGTGGAGGAAATTGAGTTATTTCCAGCTTGGGTTAATTATGAATAAGGTGACTACAATTATTCACCTACACTTTTTGGTGCGAACAAAAATTCTCCTTTCGGCCGGGTATGGTGGCTCATGCCCGTAATTCTAGCACTCTGGAAGGCCAGGGCAGGTGGATTTCTTGAGCTCATGCATTTGAGACCAGCCTGAGCAAAAGCGAGACCCTGTCTCCACTAAAAATAGAAAAACTGAGGCAAGAGGATTGCTTGAGCTTGAGTTGGAGGTTGTTGTGAGCTATGATGCCACAGCACTCTAACCAGGGTGACAGCTTGAGGCTCTGTCTCAAAAAAAAAGTTTTCCTTTCTCTCAGGTAAATTTCCAAGAATGGGATTGCAGGGTTATATTAATAGCTGTATCAGACTCCAGTAAACTGTTTTCCAAAGTGGCTATACCAGATTGTATTCCCCCCCACAGTATATGAGAGTTCCAGTTGCTCTACATCTTCCTTAGCACTTGGTATTACTGGCAGATGTTTTGATTTTAGACATTCTAATAAGTGTGTAATGATATCTCACTCTGGTTTGAATTTATTTTTCCCTGGTGATTGATGATGTTTAGTATCTTTACATATGATTGGCTGCCTCACACATACTGATGCTATTTAATATCTTTTACATGTGATTGACGCCAAATACATAGCTTCTTTTGTTACACTTATTCCAATGTATTTTTTTTGCAGTTTTTGGCTGGGGCTGGTTTGAACCCGCCACCTCTGGCACATGGGGCCAGCGCCCTACTCTGTTGAGCCACAGGTGCTGCCCTTATTCCAATGTATTTGATATATATATATATATACATACACAAAAAAAAATATAAAATATATGTACATATATTTACAGTCTATATTTTTGCTACTAATATATATATAAAGGACTTGAGAGGCCAAGTGCCATGGCTCATGCCTGTAATCCTAGCACTCTGGGAGGCTGAGGAGGGTAGGTTGCCTGAACTCATGAGTTCGAGACCAGCCTGAGCCAGAGTGAGACCTGGACTCTAAAAAAATAGTCAGGAGTTGTGGCAGGCATCTGCAGGCCCAGCTACTCAGGAGGCTGAGGCAAGAGGATTGCTTGAGCCCAAGAGTTTGAGGTTGCTGTGAGCCATAGTATGTGAGGGCAACAAAGTGAGATTCTGTCTCAAAAAAAATGAAATAAAATAAAAAGAACTTGAGAATTGTGGAATTTTGGTATCTGGAGAAGGTTTTCTGGAACAATTCTCCATGGATACTGAGGGATGACTGTATACTATGTGTATCTATATCTGTATGTATATGTAAATAAGGCCAAAACTGGTTCTTTGAGAGTATCCAGCAGAGTGACTGGCTAAAACATAATTTATTATAATAGCTGTTATAGTAAGTGGTGATTTGGAGAATGCTATTCCAGGTGGGGACAGCAATGAAGACTCTGGGCCAGTTTGTGTAGAGTCATAGTGGAGAGAAATGGGAGGAGAGGCTGAAAGAATGATTTTGGGTTTTCCTTGTTTTGCAAAGGCACTGACTGAGTTATTGCTGTCTGTGAATGTCAACTTTGGAAATCTAGTCTAGAACCCCTGAAGATAAGAGGCCTGGTGATTGAAAGCCACGGAATATCATGACTCATGCATTTTTTTTTTTTCTAGGAAAAATTTAGGGAAAGTTATGTGGAAAAGACTACACGTTTTCCTATTTTAAGGTTTTAACTGACGTATCTCCCCTCCTTTGCCACCACTCTCTTCACTTTTCTCTGCCCTAGAAAAATATTAATGAACTGAATCAAATCCACGTTTTCCACTTTACAGCTGTGAAGCTTCCAGACTAGGGACCCAAAGGTTACACAAACCAGGTAAGAAAATAAAATATACCCAGAAATTCCAACAGACCGGTGGGATTACATTTAAAATGTGTATTTTGAACACACTGTCTAGGGTATTTTTTTTTTTTTTTTCTTTTTTGTTTTTGAAGTCTCACTCTGTTGCCCTGGGTAGTGTGGTGGCATCATAGCTCACAGCAACCTCAAACTCTGGTTCAAGCAATCCTCTTCCCTCAGCCTCCCGAGCAGCTGGGGGACTACAGGTGCCCGCCACGATGCCCAGCTAGGTTTTCTTTTTCTTTTCTTTCTTTCTTTTTTTTTTTTTTTTTTGCAGTTTTTGGCCGAGGTTGGGTTTGAACCCATCACCTCCAGCATATAGGGCTGGCATCCTACTCCTTTGAGCCACAGGCGCTGCCCTGTTTTTCTTTCTTTCTTTCTTTCTTTTTTTTTTTTGTATAGACCGGGTCTCGCTCTGGATCCACCGCTTTAGCCGTCCACCACTCACAGGCATGAGCCGCGGTGCCCGACACTGCCTAGGTTTTGATGCTGTCAATTGTGATTAGAGTAGTAACATGAGCCAAGCAAGAATAACAAGTTAGTATTTACCCAACACTTCCTCGATGCCAGCCAGTTAACACATGCAAGTTTGGAAACACTCTGAGATTTTATTAACGGCCACATTTTACAAAGGAAGACAGCAGTCAATTGTTCAAGGTCACGCAAATGTGCAGGGCAGCTGGGTGTATGAGCGCCTCAGCGCAAGCTACAGGTGGGCTGGGAGGCGTATAAATCAAAGAAATGAACTGGCCCAAGCTCCCCCAGCCCAGCAAAAGCAGGACAAGCCCGCCTGCGCCGCCCTAGGCGGGGCCCAGGAACCAACTGAGCACTTCGCCCCGCGCTCCGGAGGAGATTAGGGGCGGGGACAGCCGCCCAGGCCCCGCCTACGCTCCGCCGCACATTCGTCTCCGACAACGTGCTTCAGTGGCGTCACGGCGTCCACGTCCCGGAAGTGCGCGTGGCGGCGGCGGCGGCGGCGACGGCCGGTAGGGTAAGCGGACGCGCGAGGATTGGGGGGGCCCACCTTGTCCCCCGCGCGGGCCGGGTGGGCCGACGCCCGCTGTCCTAGGGGAAGGCGGGAGCGGGGTGCGGCAGAGGCCTTCGTGGCAGTGGGTAAAAGGGCCTCTTCGTGGAGGTCACGTCCCCCGTCTTTTCTTGTCTGGCTGCGGGCGCCTACCCTCCCATGCGGCCGGGTTCCCGGGAGCCTTTCTCGCTAAGCCTTTTTGCCAACACCTAGCATAGGGGGCGAGGCGCGCCATTTCTGCGCCAGGGTCCCCCGCGGGTTCTTCCGAGGTGGGAGGCAGACGTGGGAGGAAACGGAGTCACTCTTCCCCATGTGGTCTGGGTAAGGGGCACGCGTCCCTGACGGAAGCGCCTTCGGGCCTGCTCTCCAGGGAATGGACTGGTCCTTCTCCACTAGTGTACGCGGTGGGGTCACTTGAGTTGCTGCCACCTCACGAAAGGCCACCTGTGGGGAGAACCGGGGGTGTGGTGATGTGAGAAAAGGCAAGGTGAGGTGGGAATTGGGAGAGGGCACGATGCGGGGAAAGAGTGAGGAAAGTGCGGGCAGCAAGGCTAAGTCGTGGGAAGATTTATCTTACAGTTCCTAGGAAATGCCTCTAAGTCTTAAATTTCGGGTGCTGGTGGCAAAGTAGGTCGATATCCACCTGTGGCCGTGACGTGTTCTGAAGGGCCCAGGTCTTCCAGATACAGTTTCTGGAACCCTGTACCCCTCACGCTTTAACTGAAGCCTGCCTCTCAGGAGAGTTTTACAAGACAAGACAGTGGTTTGCCGGTAGAGTCCTAGTGCTTCCAGAGTGCAAAACCAGGCAGCTTACAAGCAGAAGTCTACTAACTGCCCCTCAGGGTGTCACTTTCTCAGTTTTTCATCTGAACAAGAGATTAACTCCTCTCAGTTGATAAGTGGAATTGTAACGCGTCCCTTTGCTTCCCCTCACTTTTAAATTTCATTTGTGTGTATGTGCATGTTTGCCTTGTAGATGCATGGTTGGTGACTTTCCAGATGCTGAGGTACCTGTATTCTAGGCACAGGCCAGTACTGAGCTGTAGTTGGGCTAGGCTGTGCCTTCTGAAGCGGTGTCTGTTTACAATGAAGTTGCAGTCTCCAGAATTCCAATCGCTTTTCACAGAAGGATTGAAGAGTCTGACAGGTGAGAGCTTAGGATGCCTTGTCTTGATTTAGAAGCCTGTGTAAATGGAGAATCCCAGGGTTTACATTTTTCTAGCCAACATTCACGTATTGTTGTTGTTTTTGAGCTAATAGGTAATCCAAAACTATAGGCAAGGCACTAGAAGAGACAAGTTACTGAAGTAAAAAACAGGACTTTTCTGAACACTATGCCAGGAAATACTTTCCATACTTCACAGACTAGTCTTTTTGACACTGAAGTAGCCATACAGCTGCATTCCGAAGCCCGTGGGTAGTTAGTAGCACCTTCAGAAATACATTAGGCTGTAGTACAATGGTTCTCAACTTTCCTAATGCTCCCTAATGCCGCGACCCTTTAATACAGTTCCTCATGTGGCGACCCCCAACCATAAAATTATTTTCATTGTTACTTCATAACTGTTACACATAAAATTATTTTCATTGTTACTTCATAACTGTTACAAATCGTAATGTAAATATCTGATCTGCAGGATGTTGTTACAAAGGGGTCGCGACCCTACAGGTTGAGAACCACAGCTGTAGTATATATGTTGAAATATGGCTTAAATGGGACTTTGCAGCTCTGGCTGTTCATTAGATTTATCTAGACAGCTTTCAGAACATACAGATGCTGGCAAATGAAAATAGACGTTTTCATTTGTTATTTGTCATTTGAGGAGAAGACATGCTTAAGAATGTGAAGTGCATGGTCTGTGTTTCTGCAACAGAAAACTAGACAGCTGGGTTTTAGACTTGTAGAGTCTGATTTCAGAGCACATCTATAAGCACTAAGCTTCGTTTTCTGCCTAAGTATAAGTTCTTTCTGAGTGAAGGAAATGGTAGTTATTTACTTTCATTGTGCATATGCAAACTTAATCTAGGAACAAAGGGAATGGTTTTAACCTGACTAGAGCAGCTGTTGCCAGGGTTGTATCAGTATTGTATCTGGAACTACAGGTGTGCATCCCACACCTGGCTAGTTTTATTTTTTGTAAGGACAGGGTCTGGCTGTGTTGTCCAGGATGGTCTTTAACTCCTGGCCTCAAGTGATCCTCACCCTTTGACCTAGGCCAGGGTTATAAGTGTGAGCCACTGAGTCTGGCCTACCTGTTGATTACTATAATTGGTTCAGTTTTTTTTTTTTTTTTTGGAGACAGAGTCTCACTTTGTCCCCTTGGGTAGCCTTCGTGTTATAGCTCACAGCAAGCTCAAACTCCCTGGTTCAAGCGATCCTCTTACGTCAGCTTCCCAAGTAGCTGGGACTGCAGGCATTGCCAACATTTCTATTTTTAGTAGAGACGGGGTCCCACTCTTGCTCAGGCTGGTCTCAAATTTCTAAGCTCAAGCAATCCATCTGCTTTGGTCTCACAGAGTACTAGGATTATAGGCATGAGCCATCATGCCCTGCTATCACACCCAGCTTTTAATAATTGTGTGTGACTTTTTAAACCTGACTTTAAGAGCTGACTTTTCTTCAGTCTGAGAAATGAAGTCCTAAAGAAGCTAGAGTCTAAATAACATTAGTAAGATAAAAGTAGTGGTTGCTTTTAGGGTGTCCTTAAAAGACTGCCACATGAGAGCATGGACCTATCTAAAGTTGACTTTTTCTATGTTATGGTAGAAGTGGCAAGAGTGGAATCTTTCACTGCATTTCTCAACAGTTAGAAAGTCAAAGACTTGGATGCCCTGGTAAATTTCTGTGTAAAAGGCACAAAGATACAAAAAGCCTTTGTGATGGCTGCTATATGGTGATAAATTCAGTTTGATTCTACCATACCAGTTCTCAAATCTTAAAATCTGCTTTGTGATGTGTCAGGTTAGTTTTAGTGTGCAAGAATTTGGGAGGCTAGGAAAGTATATCTGTATTATAGTCATATGATACAATTTTATATTTGTCAGGTTATTTTGTGTATTTTATTTTTGTTTTTGCTTCAGTACAACCATATATTGTTAGTAGCATATAGCATTATTTCACTGTTCTAGAGATGGGGTTGAAGTTTTGAATGTAGGGGATTTTTGCCTGAATTACATGATTAGTGAATAAGCAAGGACTTCTTTAGTCAGCTTGGTTGTGGTCCATAGTCACTGCTGTGTGACAGCAGTGCTCAACGTTATGTGATGTCAGAAACTCGTATCATCATTTGGGGAATAGGAACAACTGGTCTCTCTTGAAGGTTGGAAGCTCTTGGAAGAGACTTTTTTCCTATACACTTCAAAACTGGAAAAGGAAGAGGTTTGTGAAAATTTAATTGCAAATTAACATTAAAAAGATAGGCAGCAGGGCGGCTCCTGTGACTCAAGGAGTAGGGTGCTGGCCCCATATACCGGAGGTGGCGGGTTCAAACCCTGCCCCGGCCAAAAACTGCAACAACAACAACAACAAAATAAACAACGGGCTTGGTGCTCATAGCACAGTGGTTTCAGCGCCAGCCACAGACACTGAGGCTGGCAGGTTCGAATCCTGGCACGTGCCAACTAAAACAACAATGACAACTACAATAAAAAATAGCTGGGCATCTTGGCGGGCATCTGGAGTCCCAGCTACTTGGGAGGCTGAGGCAAGAGAATCACATAAGCCCAAGAGTTTGAAATTGCTGTGAGCTATAACACCATAGCATTCTACCAAGGGTGATATAGTAAGACTCTGTCTCAAAAAAAAAAAAGATAGGCAACAACAATTTTCAGATACATTTATGTGTGGTCTTTTGGATTGCCAATTAGAATAATTAATGGTATCTTAACTATCATATGTGGCAGAGCAAATTAACATAGTTTTAGAATGATGAGATTCTGCATTTCTTGCATTTTAGGTTTACATTTACAATGAAATTTAGTTGCATTAGGTGTAATTTTCATGCAGTGTGCATGTGATTTTGCAGAGTCTTTTGCAGTATTGAATGTATTTCTGGTTTTGTAAGATTGAGGATAAGAGTAAATGAGGAATAAAGGAGTCTTTAAGCTTGATAGTCTCTAATGTGGGAAAGAAATTCTTATAAGCCTGACGGGAGTGCAGCCATTTTAGAGAAAATCCTCTGCCTCGTTGGGTGAGGCAGAGGATTTTCTTGTGAGTTGTCATTAGATGTGCTGCAACTCCAGTGTATGAAGTGATTCACACAGGTCAGAAAGCAGCAGCCCCCCTCTCCAGACTTCTGGAATGCTTCAGGGACAGAGTTTCTGGGGCACAACCTCTTGGCCCTAGAGGTGAGCACCTGGGTGATAGGCCAGGTGGCTGCCCTGACACAGGCATCAATGGGAAGAGAATGACTCCAGTCACTTTCCCTTTTCAGTTATACTGATAAGGCCAATGAAAGCTTTTTGCAACTGTGTGGTAGCTGAGCTGACTCCTGGTCAGACTCCACTCTTCCTTTCCTATAATAAAGCCTTTCCTTATCCCTGGACCTCCTCTCCTGGTACACTTTACCCTGTCTCTAGGCCTAAACCTCTCATCTAGTACTTTAGGTAAATGGAAAGTCATGCCTTTCTTAACAATTTTTATGACTCATTTCACACAGACAAAAATTTCTTCACGTGCCCTTCTCATTATATTAAAATGTTATTTTTTAAATCTTGAATTGAGAGTTTTGGGGAAATGTTTTAATAACTAGGGCTAAGGATAATGATGAAAAATTAAGTTCTGGATCTCTTTCTGTAATGAAATTAATTTATTGAGTGACTTTGAACTTACGATTTTATTTTAGTAAACCCAGCATGAGAATCTTAAAACAGTGGTTGTCTGTATAAATTCAGTCTTGACCTTCTTCATCCCATTATTTAAAGTAGGTTCAAAAGAATGTAAAACTTGCCCTTTATCTGCTTTCCAAAACAGTTTCTTAGATATTGCTTTAATATGAAGAAAGAAAACTTGAAAAAAAAAAAATAAATAAACCCACTTCCCATTGAAGCCATTCTTTAATAGCTAGAATATCGCAGTGCAGTTCCATCATGAGCCAAGTTGGTACAGAGATGAATAAGGTAAGTTTTCTGCCCGGAGAAGTAGGGAAAACAAAGACATAAACAAGTAATTTTAATATAATTAGTATGTATAAACACAGGCTACACGAGTGGCTTAGAAGAAATTCACTTAACTTCACCTTCACGAGAGGCTTTCTGAAATTAATCCTAACAGATGAGTGTGAGCTAGATTAGTGTTTTTCTAACTGGGTAGTAACTCTTAGTGGTCCATGTCAATTTAGTGGTCATGACTAGCATTTTTTTTAAAAAGAGAAGAGAATATTTGATTGCATAGTGTGTGTAAAGGTGAGTTTTATCTCATGAAACTTGTTTACTGCATAGATACACAAGTATGTGTGATTGCTGTGTGAATGTCCTTCCTAGTGTGGGTTATGGACCCAGAAGTTTGATAAGCACTCACTAAGTTAGATGCATAAGTCAGGCAGATATTTCAATGAAGTGATTCACATAGGCAAAGTTACAGAGGTAATACACTGGGATAGTTTGGTCCAGGTGAAGTGTGATGCAAAGTTTATGAGCAGTGAGACAAATAGGCCATAGATGCTGTTGTACATGATATTGTGCTTGGAGTGGTTAAGAGGAGCAGTTGCATAGCATGATTAACCTGGGGCTGTAGATCTCTGTCTGGATTATGGAGGGTGATTGACTGGGGAGTAGAGTGGTATTGGCAGTAGGACTTGATTGTAAATGTGACATTGAAGGAATACACACACTTCCCCTTAGAGATAGGGCTCATGGAAGTGGCTTGTGGGAGAGCTAGCTTAAGGCAAGATGGTGTAGGAAGGGAACATTTGTTATTTTTAAGCAAATCACTGTAGGGAGTCTGCAGTGGGGCTGGAAAGTTTGGGAAGAATAGGTAGAAGAGGTATGTGGGGATGACAAAAAAAAAAAAAGACATTGGGTGAGGCAGGGGCACAGCTCATTTTGTTGTGAGTTGTGATTAGACATGCTGCAACTCCAGTGTATGACGAGATTAGTTGAATGCTTGTTCTCCAGCCAAAGACCATCCCCAGACACACCAAGTTGAGTTGTTTCTCATGTCAGTAAGGAAGAAAGCTGACCAATGGGAACTTCGTGGCATCTCTGTAAGAGGGTTTTAGAAAAGACCTGTCAGAGGATTTGGGCTTGTGTCAAGTCTTTCTGGAGAGATTTCAAGGCAGCGGGGCTTTGCAGTGGAGTAGATACTCTTCAGGAAGCAGAATTCTGTGATTTGGTGTCTTAATAATTCTTAAGGTGAGAAAAGTGTTAAGACTAAACCTGATTGATTGGCAATTCAGGAGCTGTCATTCACATTAACTATTACAGGGTGTGTCGTAGATGATGTTCCTGTTTTGTGATCAGATGATTACAGGGTTGTCTTTCTTTGTCTCCATCCATTGTGCCACAGAATGGCCTCGTTTGCTGTTGATGTTCTGTGAAATGATTTGTTCCACAGGACATCAGGCCCTAGTTGTGAGTGATGGGACAACCTTTAACAATACTAGCTTAGCTAGTATTAGGGCCATTTCTGGATGTCATTCCCACTAGGTTCCCTATGGTGTCCTTTGGTCATGTGAGTATCTTGTAGCGCTCTTTGTCTTATCCTGTAGTTACAGAGGCATCAGCTGTGTAGTCGCTTATGGTAGCTCCAGTGTTCATATGGTTCTTCCAAAAGCACAGCAGTGAGTTGGATTGAAACATCATATGCAGATTATTTCTTGAAGGATTCTTTGCCATAACATTTATTGTAAGTGGTATAATAGGCTAAGGTTGTCTGTTTCATAGTTTAATTCATGAATTTACTACCTCAAAACATCTATATGCAAAGAGAAATACTCACAAGAACACATTACCATTTCTCAATTTTTGTGTGTAAACTGGGTAAAAGAATTTGCTTTTCTCTTTGGTAATAATTCAAATTTATATTGATGACTTGGAGGCACTGTGGAATTTTGAATTAATTCTGCACGTTTCCTGCTTCCCACAATTCTTACAGGCATTCTGCTGTAAGCAAGTCATTTGACATTTTGGGGGCTTGTTCTCATTTTTCATATGAAAAGCCTCAGTTAAGTGATCTCTCCTGTCCTTACTGGATGGAAAAGCCTTGTGAATCACTTCTGTGATTCTTAAAAGAAACACATTGAAATAAAAATCTTCTTTCTTTCATCTTAGAATTATTTGTCAAAGAGAACCATGAATTAAGAATAGCAGGAGGTGCGGTGAGGGATTTATTAAATGGAGTGAAACCTCAGGATGTGGATTTTGCCACCACTGCTACCCCGGCTCAGATGAAGGAGATGTTTCAGTCGGCTGGGATTCGCATGATAAACAACAAAGGGGAGAAGCACGGAACAATTACTGCCAGGGTGAGTGAAAAGCTTGACACTTTGTTAATTGCATTGCCTTTTTTTATAATTTAGAAACATTTAATAATTTTTTCTAGTTAAAGTAAATACTAAAAGCCCAGTAAGAGAGTTGTCTCTACCTCTCTCTTAAACCTTGCATCCTCCATTGTCACAGCCACATATAACTAGTTCTTAGGATACCTGTTACCTTCCCATTTCTAAAAAGATGTTTACATGCTACAGGCTTTTTTTTTGTTTGTTTTTATTTCCTAGTTTTAAGGTGCCATGTATTGACTTCCTACCAGGGAGGATGATTGAGCTTTCTTATCATACACTTTTCAACAACAAGCACATACAATCCTCCTTCTGCTATCTTTCTAGTATATTTATATGTATCATAACTTTTGGTTAAATCAATATTCAGGGTTTAAATTTATAACTTTGTGTTATTTACAGTCAGATTGTGGAGTATGCTATGATTATATTTCTTGTGTTGAATGTATTTTATTTTTCTGGCAGTTAATACCATTTTCCTTTTACATAGCTTTCTGTGTACCACTTATTATTTCCTGTGCTGGGACTGCATAGTTCCTCTCAAAATGCTTAAACACATTAATCTTGAGTTTTCTTTCTCTCTCTCTCTTTTTAAATTTAAATTGGAAACACCTTACTTAGTATTGTCTTCCTGCTCCAAAGTGGACTTTTAGGAATTTCTTTGGCTTCTCTTTGTTAGAATTCCTGTTTCCTGGATCCCACATTTTGTTTATGGCCTCTAAACCTAATATATGTACTTCAAAACCTAAGGAAGCCTTATATGTGTTTGAAGATATTTTTAGTTTGCTTCCACATTAGTTTGATAGTTTTGTTGGTTATAGGTTTCTAGGTGGTGAATAATTTTCGTTCAAATTTAAAGGCTTTGTTTTCTAGCCTCTAGTATTGCCACTAAGAAGTCTGATACAATTTAGATTCCTCCTTTGTTTGAAACCTGATTGTTATTCTATCCTTTTGGAATCCTTTCTTATCTTTTTATCTCTTATTTTTACTTACTTTTTAAAATTTCAAGGTATTAAGGGATTTTTGTTATATGGGATACCTTAGTATAACACTGTTCAGGGCTTTTGGTGAACTCGTCTCCAGAATAGTGTCCATCGTACTTGATAGGTAAGTCTTTATCCCTTACCTTTTCCCCAGCATCCCCCTTTTTAGTTTCTAATGTCCTTTACATCTCCTGCCCATTTGTACCCATCGTTTAGTTCCCAACTTATTAGTGAAAACATGCGGTGTTTGTTTTCCATTCCTGGGAGATACTTCACTTAGGATAATGTTCTCTAGTTTCATCCAAGTTTCTGCAAAAGACCATATTTCATTTCTTTTTATGGCTTAGTAGTACTTCATGGTATGTATGTATACATACATACATATATATATATATATATATATATATATATCACATTAACTTTCTCCACTCATGAATTGATGGGCACATAGGTTATTCCCTATCTTTGCAGTTGTGAATTGCACTGTGATAAACATTCTAGTACTTTTGGGTACCTTTAGGTAGATACCTAGTAGTGAGATTGCTAGATTAAATGGTAGGTCTGTTTTTAGTTCTTTAAGGAATCTCCATATTCTTTTTCATAGAGGTTGTACTAGTTTATGTTCCCATCAACATTGTATAAGTGTTTCTTTTTCACTACATCCATGCCAACATCTGTTTTTTTTTTTTATTTTCTTCATTTTTAAAAATTTTAATAGTGGGCATTCTGACAGGGATAAGGTGATAGCCCATAGTGGTTTTAATTTGCATATCCTGATTAGTGATGTTGAACATTTTTCATGTTTGTTGGCCATTTGTCTATCTTTTGAAAATACTTTGGTCATGTTTTCTGCCCATTTTTTGTAGAGTTTTTTTTTTTATTGTGGTTGTTATTTGTTTTCCTTGCTGATTTGAATTTTTTGTAGATCTGGGTATTAGTTCTTTGTTGGATGTGTATCATGTCAGACAGTTAAGTTCTCGAACTCATCCTAGAAAAAGTGCTACATACTTCATTGCTGAATATCACTTTGAAGTACTCCCTTTGGGAAGCTATGCACTGATAACTAGCTCCTAGTTCATCCTTCAAAGCACTTTTTCTAGGATGAGTTCATGAACTTAATTGCCAGGCCTCATAAGATGATAGCTCTGATGGCCATTCCAGAAAAAAAAGAGTTCTAAAATTGCTTTGACGGGTAGACTAGGTACTGGTGTCAGTGCATAGCTTCCCAAGGGGTGTGCTTTGAAGATGATCATGGTGATATTCAGCAGTGAGGTATGTAGTACTTTTCTAGGATGAGTTCATGAGCTTAATTGTCCAGCCTCATAGTGTGTGAATAATTTCTCCCATTCTGTGGTTGTCTATTTATCTGTTGATTAATTCCCTAATTGTACAGGAACTTTTAAATTTTAATTAAGTTCTATTTATTTTCATTGTTGCTATATTTACCACAGGATATTGGTCATAGAGTCTGTGCTTAGGCCAGTGGCTAGAAGAGTTTTTCCTATGTTTTCATCACAGGGGTGGCGAACAAGTTCGACTACGCACTCGGAGATTGCTCCTCAGAGGTCCCTCCTCAGAAGCAGCATAACAAAATCCAAACTTGGCAAAGAGCCACAGTATACAAAATAATGTTAAGAGGCAAAGAGCCGAAATTCATTTTGGCCGGGAGCCGCATGCGGCTCTAGCCGCGTGTTCGCTACCCCTGATCTAGAATTTTTATGGTTTCAGGTCTTACATTTAAGACTAATCTATCTTGAGTTCTTGTGGTTTAATCTCTTAATTTGAGGATGATTTGCTTTGCTTTGAATTTATTTTTCATTTTTTGTACAGAGTACTTTGTGGGACCTCTTAGTTTCTTTTATAATTTCATCCCCTTTGTTAAGTGTCTTCTTTGGAAACTCCTATTAATTGGTTGCTGGGCCACTGGGACTCACCTTCTTGTTTTATCTTTTGTCTATTCTCTGGTCTTTTATTTTACTTTCCATGAGAACGCCTTAACTTCATTTTCTAACCTATTATATTTGCAATTATATGGTCTTTTATATTTTTAAGAAGTGTTTTGTAGTGTATTTATTTTGAAAGTTCCCTGTTCTTGTTTCAGATGCAGTATCTTCTATTTCCCTTCAAATATCAATTGTACTTGTATTGACAATATGTTTGTTTCCTCTGAGATTTTTCTTTCAATGTTGCCTTTCCTTAAATCTGATTGTTAGCATTTTATGGTAGTCATGTTGATTTTCAACATGTTGATTAATTTTGATTTCCTTGTGATGCTTCATTTCCGTAATCATCTGTTGCCTTAAGTTCTGATCATTTTTAGTTTAACCTTTCTAGAGAGTTAATTCCTCATTTTTCTTCCTAGTTAAGAGAGGCATTCTGGAGGGAAGGGGATGTAATTGTCTCCCATAATGTTTTTACTTTTCAAGCCCTTTTCTGATCCTTTGCCTTCAAAGATACCTTGTGTCTCAAAATTCCTGAGTTCTGGAATTGTATAGTGAGAATATAAACTCACAGTGCAACTTGTATTCCTCATTAGTGGCTTTTACTTCCTAAGGAAGAGATTCCAAATTCCTGCTTGGCATGGAGAATCTTTTGCTTTCTACCCCTAAAGGCTAATATGCTGTCAGGAATACTCTCTCTCTTGCTTATTTTCTTCTCTCTACTGCTTTTGATATCTTTTTAAAATTCATTTCAAATGTTCTCACTACATCTCCATGTAAGATCCTACTTATTTTTTCAAGACTCAGTTCAGATGTCACTGTATCAGGAAGCTATTCAACTTTCCCAGCTGGAGATAATCTCTCTCCCCAAGATATATGTAGCACTTTATTATTTTTTTTCTTTTTTTTTGGTGCTATGATTTAGGTATGAACTGTGTTTGCTGTAGACACTGTAATACTTTAACTTCATTAGTGATTATCAGTAAAGGAGTTGAGGATCTGTTAATTGTTCTTTTTCTTGGCTCTTTGCAAATTAGAGCAGTTAAAAAATATTTCAGAGAATAGCTTGATTTGAAATTGCAGAAGAAGGATACAGTTTTGAGGGTTCCTCCCGTTGTATCTACCACATCACTTAGCAGTATTGACACATTTACATACTGATTCATATTGTTAATCATCATGGGTATTTTTTTAGAAAATACTCTGTAGATCTATTTTTGAATATTATGTGTGTCATTCTGTTCAATGTTTATGTGTAGAAGTTGACTTTAAAAAAAACATTAACCATCAGGGCTTACAGCACTGTGCCTTCAGAAAGACAAACTTACTGTTTTTAATTCATTGATACTGAAAACTAATGTCTTAAAAAATCTATTATAGCTTCATGAAGAAAATTTTGAAATTACAACACTACGGATTGATGTCCTCACTGATGGAAGACATGCTGAGGTAGAATTCACAACTGACTGGCAGAAAGATGCTGAACGCAGAGATCTCACTATAAATTCAATGTTTTTAGGTAATATCTTTTCAAGTAAAACCTGTGTTCTATAAAAGTTTGCCAACTTGAGAAGTTACATTAGTTTCTTCTAAGAGACAGTGTGCCCATGTCATTAAAAATAATTAAATCTGAAGCCCAAATCCCTAAGTTTAAATTCCTGACTCTCACTCACTAGTCATAAAATAAAGGTTTTAATAGCTTCATTTGTAGGGCTGTTGTGAAGATAAATGATGTTAGTAATTATAAATACTTAGAACAGTGCCTGACACATGTACACATTCATTCAGTGTTAATGTCTTAAAACTGCATCTAAACATTTACATTTCAGGGAAGGAAAATGCACATACACACCCATGCATGTGCATGTACTTTCCCCCCACCCCTGCATTGCATTTTTGCTGCCCTTTCTTGCATCCATTTCTAGTCTTCCTCTCTTATGGTGCCCGTGGCATATATTGGTGAGTAGTTTAAGTACCTTTTTTATAGGTGAGCCTACACACAACTTCAAATTCCTTTGTAACTAAACCTGTTCACAACTTCAGATTTCTTTTTGAGCACTGTATTTTAGGAATCAATTGTCAGAGCTGCAATGTCAGGCGAAACCTGTCACCACAACATGATTTTTTTGTTGATGAAAGTGATGGGAAAATCATATGAGGGTAGATAAGAATTTGGTTACTGTTTTGGTACATTATTGTTGTATCGTATTTTGTTAAGTTTAATGTAAGCCCCTTATATTAAAACTGGTGAAAGGGTGAAGTATTAATAGGATTTGCCTCATGAGATGAGGAAGAAGTTTGTAAGCCAAGGTAGGATGTCTTGCTGATTAATGACAAATGCTAGATCTAGGGTTCCTGCTAGGTTCTAGGTACATCAGTGGGCACCTTATATACTTCATGAAGATACAGAAAACTTCATAAAGTAAGTAATTGTATACATGAAAAAACTGAGAGTCACAGATGTTAAGTTCCTTAGTTCAAGGAACTTGGGAACCTTAGAGCCTGGTTTCAGCCTGTTTCCAAAGCCTAGCCAATTTATCAGCAGAGGGAGCCCAATTGGTACATGTTTTTTCTCAATTATGTAGTCAGTCTCCAACTATTTATTTCTTCTTACGTTATTCATACTTACAGTGCTTCAACTAGTGCAATTAGAGTCTTGTCTAACTGGTTTCTAATAAGCATACTTAATTAAAAGAGAGAAACTAGTATTTTTTTTCAAGATATTATAAAGTAAAAGCTATACTGTCTTATAATATTTGCTGAACCCTAAATGTCTGAGGCACTGTTAGAAGCACAGTTCATAAATTTATACTTCCTGATAATACTATCAAGAAGATACTGCTATTTAATCCATGGCAATTTGTACAAAGTTGCACAGGTCATAATTGCAGAATTAGGATTCCAACTCAAAACAGCCTGGATCCAGAGGTCATGGTTTTGACCACCACATTATTCACTGTTTATTTCATCGTTATGAAATAAACTCAGCTTTGTTTCATATTTTTATCCACTGTATGATAAAAGAATGATATTCAGAGCGAAATAAAATGCATACTCATAGGAGGCCTACTAATCCTTGCCCAGTTTTCTGTCCTACATTTTTTCAAGCCTAATTGGATCCAGCATTCATAGTTGTAGCATTTATGGTTGGCTACTTTACTTCCCAGAGCCTTATTTATGCTTTTGTCATAGTCCTGTGACTTTCCTCTCCAAATTTTGATCTTTCCATTAAGCTCACCAGTGTCAAGAGTTACCTTATTAGGAGAAATAATGTTAAGAAAGATAAATTATTTACTACTTTATGATCATATTTTTGTCTATTTCCTTTTTCTCTTCATTTTCTGTTATGTCTTTTTTGATCTGGAGCCTTTTGTATTTCCATATACATCAAGGGGGTTCACTTTTTTTTTTTTTTTTGAGACAGAGTCTCACTATGTCACCCTTTGGTGGAGTACTGTGGCATCACAGCTCATAGCAACCTCAAACTCTTAGGTTTAAGGGATTCTCTTGCCTCAGAAGAGGTTGGGTTTAAACCCACCAGCCCCAGTGCATGTGGGTGGCGCCCTAACAATTGAGCAATGGGCGCTAAGCCAAGAGGGTTCACTTTTAATAATTTCTGTTCATATAAACCATAACAACTTGGGAACAGTTCAGTATTAAGTCTGAGCTTACAATATTTGTTGCTTCTGGGAAAATCAATGAGCACTCAAGTTCAAGTAAAACTAAATTAATAAAAGGTATTTTTCGTAAGTAGTGACAGTGCCTTCTTTTGGTGATATTCCAGAGTGAAGTATCTCACGGGATCACTGACCTCCCCATTTGGATGGTTGAATTGTCTCTGTTTTTGCTCTAAATTTTAATCTTTAGGGTGACCAACTGTGTGCATTTGTCTAGGATTGAAAAATTACCTAGGGGATGTGTAATTTTCAGTTTTAAAACTAGGAGAGTGCCAGGTAAACCAGGATGAATGAATTGCTATACTAACCTGAGGTTTTATGTACCTGTATATAAAATGAGTTAATTGGTCACTTTTTTTTTTTTTTTTTTTTTTTTTAGTTGAACACATGAGGGAACTTATTATAGTTGGGATTCTTGTTTTGTTTGTTCTGTAACATTTTTGTGAATGGATACATTTATATGGCTTAGAATTCACAAAGTTTAAAAGGCTATAAAAAGAAGTCTCCTACTCTTTATTGTTGCCAGTTTCGCAGCACCTTTGCTAATGATGTTATTAAACATTTGGATCTTTACCAATCTGACAGAAATCAGGAACACGCTATCTGAAAAGATAATCTTTTTTTTTCTTTCTTTTTTGAGGAAAGGGTCTTGCTCTGTGGCTGAGGCTGGAATGCAGTGGTGTCGTCATAACTCAGTGCAGCCTTAAATTCCTGGGCTCAAGTGATCCTCCTGCTTCAGCCTCCTGAGTAGCTGGGATTAAGGAATTTACAGGCTTGAGATACTGTGCTTCGCCCAGAATCTTCAGTTTTTAAGAAACATCTGTATTTCCTTTATATATCTTACCCATTTTTCTATAGTCTTTTATTTATAAGAGCTTTTATGTATTATGGAAATTAGCCATTTGTTTTTATGATACGACTTAACATGTATTTTTCTCAGATTGTCACTTAGCGATTCTGTGTGATGATGGTTTTGGCCATGCTGGCATGTTTGAATTTTTTTTATATAGTTTAATTATTTCTTTGAAGACTTTGGTATTGTGTTCGTGTTTTGTTTTCTTGGTAGAGTTTGAAAGGTTTTGACCATTCTAAGATTATAAAATGCCTTCCTCTTGTTTCTTCTATCTCTGTTATTTAATTTTCTAGATTATTTTAGCTGTTGTTCATTTTCCCATGTTAACTTGAAAATCAGCTTGTCACTTCATACAGGTCTTGCACATATCTTGTTTTTTCTTAGATATATTATATTTTAGCTACCATTGTAATTGCAGCTTTCTATTTTCATTTGATAGTTGATATATATGAACACTATTAATATCAGCATTTTAGTTTTATTTTTCATACTTTGCTGAATTTCTTGTTTGTGATAGTTTTTAACTGAATTTTTGTTTTTTCCAATTCTTATTCACCAGTAGTGATTTTTTTCTCACCTTTTTTCCCTAATGAATAGGTTTTGATGGCACATTATTTGACTATTTTAATGGTTATGCAGATTTAAAAAATAAGAAAGTGAGATTTGTTGGACATGCTAAACAGAGAATACAAGAAGATTATCTAAGAATTTTAAGATATTTTAGGTAAGAATTTTTAAAAATTGTATTAAAGACAAAAAGTGATAAAGTTTTTAGTATCATTATCAGAACACAATACAGGTCACATGAAACACACTGTGGGTCAGTGTGCAAAATAGTGACATTCCAAGTGTCTGTGTGCAAAGGAGTGACATTCCAAGTGTCTGTCTCCACGGGAGCCTTACCCACTTTTTATAAATGAGATTATTACTTAGATTCTTCTGATTGTATTTTTATTCCCAGAACACATATATATATATACACACTTGGTCCATTCTCTGTGATCTTTTCTATAATTCTGCTTTAAATCAGTTTCAAAGATGCTGATTTTCTTTGATTAAATGATATTTTCTCCATTGATCAATTCATTACACAGATGTTTGAGCACTTTGAATACTGCGCTAGGTGCTTTGAACATGGTAATAAATGACTTTCTTCATGTGGCTTACATGGTGGTCATGGAAATTTCTGATGCCTCACAATAAAATTGATATTGGTGAAAATAAATACCTGTTACATGACCAGTAAAACAATTATACTTAAAAGTTGGACAAACAACTATAATTAGCATTTAATTTAGATTCCTAGTGAATTGAATTTTAAGGGTATTAGTGGTAGAATGGGTATCCTTAAGGGCTGCAGTTCTGAGATTCCATGAAATATACTCCAGGGTCTGCAACTAGATATGTCATATTTGAAAGTTTAAATGCATACAAACACATAAGCTTTGAGGGATTTAGATCTATGACACTCCAGTCTGGGTGGGTGCCTTTATAGGGATGCTTTTTTTTTCATTCACTCTTTAAGTGCCATTTCAGTAACTGCATTTGATGGCCATTCTGAGCAATCTCAGTCATTTGGAAGTGAAATTGAGAGCTTGGGGGTTCTACTTCTTGCTAACCTTAAGATGATTTGTATTTTATTAGGTCTTGGGCTTTCTCATCTGGAAAAAAAGGAGGCAGAGAATTGGCCAGGTGATTTCTAAGGTCCTCCTGACCTAGCCAGTTCTGTGTTGTTTTTCATTAGATATGTGGGACTGATACCAGTAAAAATAGATGTCTTGTGATATGCCAATATCACAAGAGCTAACCATGGAGATTTCTCTTATAGGTTTTATGGGAAAATTGTAGACGAACCTGGTGACCATGATCCTGATACTTTGGAAGCAATTGCAGAAAATGCAAAAGGCCTGGCTGGAGTATCAGGAGAGAGGATTTGGGTTGAACTGAAAAAAATTCTCGTTGGTAACCATGTAAACCATTTGATTCACCTTATTTATGATCTTGATGTAGCTCCTTATATAGGTAAGAGCAAGAATAAACTACTCACATTTTTGGCAATGAAATATCCAGTTTAAAATTTCATAAAATGACTCATTTAGTTGGAGAAGAATTCTTAATGGAAGAACGGAATATTTAAAAGAAAGACAAGCTTTGGAGTATGGGGTAGGACAGTTTTGTCAAGAGTAGGCAAACAGTTCAAAGATGGCATACTGTAGTTGTAGAAAGTGGTTTCTGGAGTCACATCTGGATTTGGATGAGGCTCAGCCACTTACCAGCTTTGTGACTTAGGTTAATTTCCAACCTTTTAAAAAGAGGGCTTGAAAATAGCATCTATCTAATAGATTCAGTGAGTTAATATAGGTAAAGGACATGTAGAACAGCTTATACAAAGAAATTATTCAGTAAATGTTATTCATATTCATAAAGAACAGTGGGATCATATGGCTTATCACACTTTAGGAAATGAGTATATTTCAAATAAAGCCTTAAAATTATTTGGGGGGGGTGGTAAGATGATAATGATGCTACTATCAGTGGACAGTCAGTGGGAAGCAGTTTGATTAGAAAAAGTCCTTGTGAATCCAATACCACTGTCTCCAATGCGTCTGGACCTCCTAGTGTCGCTTGTTAATGAAACCATTTTAGGGGCTTTCTTTGGGTTTTGAGAGTGATATGGGAAAGATTAGCCATAATGAATCAGTGATACTGCTGGAAGATGGAGCATCATATTGGCCCTAAAATGTATGCTAGTGACAGGGCATTTCAGGGCACATTTTGAACAATGTTTGGTAAGGACATGATTGTTTTTTCCCCCTACTAAAAACTGGTGAAAAATGCTCTTGTCCCTACAGGTTTACCTGCTAATGCAAGTTTAGAAGAACTAAACAAAGTCTGTAAAAATGTTGAAGGTTTTTCACCAAAGCCAATGACTCTTTTGGCCTCATTATTCAAAGTACAGGATGATGTAACAAAATTGGATTTGAGGTTAAAGATTTCAAAAGAAGAGAAAAACCTTGGCTTATTTATAGTTAAAAATAGGAAAGATTTAGTTAAAGCAACAGATAGTTCTGAACCACTGAAACCCTATCAAGACTTCATTATTGATGTAAGTATACTAGGCTTGGGCAGAATATAAGTTATCTTCACAGCTGTAGAAATAATATACTAAAACTAAGACCAAAATTCTGTGCATTTTAATTATAAAAGTTTCATATTGAGCATTTAGTATTTAATTTTAGGATAAGCTCACCAGTGTTCAGTGTGATGAAACTAAATATTTGATTTTGGCACTTAGTCTAGGGAACCTGATGCGACTACTCGTGTGTGTGAACTACTGAAGTACCAAGGAGAGCACTGTCTCCTAAAGGAAATGCAGCAGTGGTCCATTCCTCCATTTCCTGTCAGTGGCCATGACATCAGAAAAGTGGGCATTTCTTCAGGAAAAGAAATTGGAGCTCTATTACAACAGTTGCGAGAACAGTGGAAAAAAAGTGGTTATCGAATGGAAAAAGATGAACTTCTAAGTTACATAAAGAAGATCTAAAATTCATGGCTAATAAAATCCAGAAAATTTGGGGTAATACTATTTTTTTTTTTTTTTTTACCTTCCCTCTTAGTGAGATTTAGGAAACTAAAGAGGACATTTTCAGTAAATAAAGGTTTTATTTTGTGAAATATATTTCAGGCACCAAATGGAAGTCTGCTGCTTCTGATTTATATCATTGAACTTTAACAATGCTTTTGGAATAGTTCCAATTGAGAAAAGTATAGTTGGCTGCTTCTATCTTAATCTGTTTCAGGGTATCCAATGCTTTTTCTGCCACATACGTTAGAGTAAGAGTTGTTTGGGGCCACACATTACATACACAAACACTAATGAGAGCCAAAGAGCAAAGAAAGTCTGTGCATACTTCTGCTTATCTGTGGTGGTGGATACTGCAAAAACAGTCCTCAAAAAATATGCAGGAGGCCCATGGGCTGCAGGTTGGACACTCTTAGACATTTTCTATTTTTGTATAGGGCAATACTAAGATTGGATCTTAAAATGGTAGTTGTCTTCAAGAACAAATATCTATTGTTTGCAAGTGAAATAACTGGTTACT